>MQRK01226122.1:20216-39655 GCA_001938485.1 Girardia tigrina
TCTAAATTATTGCAGGAATCGATTGGTAAATGTTTCAAGTCGCTAAGTGGTCTGGTTGCCGAGATATAGGCCAAAAACTGCATTTTTTCGAGGTTTTTTGGCTTTTCCGGGAAATCCAGAAAGGAAATTTTTTGGCCCACAATCATCCTCCGAACTTGCTTAACATATTTGCTTTTGGAACTAGCCCTCGATATTGCTTCGTTGAGGAGGAGATACGACTTAAAGCTGCGGACACACATCCATCCATCCACACAGAAATAACCAATTAATAATCGCAATTGTCAGTATGGAAATTGCGCTAAAAAATTATCAGCATTCCAGGTAAAATATATATATATATTACTCGGCCCATTAGGTAGTATACCCATTGCTATAAATACACAAAAATATTTAAATGATTAAAGTTTTATTGGAGGCCTCACAGACAGAGGCCAAACGTGATGTACCGAAAAATTTTAGCAATAGATTATAATCGAAATAAGATAATAAATCATAATAATTACGATTTAAAAATTAAAATATAAACTTTCAAAGACGAAAATTCAGCTCACCCGTCATATATGACGGGTTTTTACTAGTAGAATAATAATCTGATAATACTTAAATATTTCAATCATTAATAATAATGATAAATAAATCAATACTAATGATCAATCAACTGATAATATTTACCGCTGGAATCTGTCTGCAATCTGCGCCAGCCAGCAGCCGTCCGAGGACCATCCGAACTGAATTAAATTAAATTAGTCTCAATGAACAATAATTCAAGCCATAAGTTGCGTTACTTGGGTCAATGAGTCCCCGAAGAAAACGATCTTCTTCCAAATTCTCAATTGATGCGCCATCGATGACCAATTTAAACAAATCTTTGTTGTGTCGTTTTCGACAAAATGAACGATAAATTTTCTTTATGAAATTATTATTATTGTTATTAAATATTTTTAAGTTAATGTTAAATTTTAAAAAAAATTTTGTTTGTGATGAAATTAGTTTAGTTAGATTTTAATTTTAGTATTGTGGTAATATTTTTTATAAAAAATGTTGAATTTGCTGGAACAGATTTACTAATATTTTTTTCAATTCGAAAACAACTGTTGTGTAATGAAGTTTAGTGTTTTAATAATAATGAAAATAGAATAAAATTTAAGCGAAAATATCTTTTTAATGTTAAAGTATTCAGATTTTTACATTTGTTACTTTCGTTTCTCAGTACATCTTGGCTTAAAGTATGATCAAGTGAAAACTCAAGATTCACAATTTTGTTGAGGTAATTATAATAAAAATAGTAAAAAATAAAGTTTGTTTTAATTAATAAGATAAAATAAAATTTTATTTATCTTTCTATCCGAATAAATATAATTTATGTATAAATAATTGAATTTAGAATAAATAAAAATATAAACAGTCAAGAATTTATAAAGATATTTATTATAAAAAAAATTAATTTGATTAAAAAGTAAATAAAGAGAATAAAAGATGCAAGATGAAAGTATAAAAGGAAAGAGTTTTGAAAGGAAAGACGTAACAATTTTTTATTTTAAAAATAAAGTCTAGAAATACGAAATTAATTAATTCTACTACGAAGATTTAGTTTTTGGCTTATTTAACAGCTGTTCTATTATTTCTAAGAGAATATTGACTTAAATTCGAAGTGAAAAAGTGTTGACTTAATTTCAAAAGATTATCGTCTTAACAGCTGTTACACTATTTTGAAGAGACTATGAAAAGGAGAGCTTAGAATTGATCAGGTACAAATAATTAGAAAACGGAAAAGCACTTATATAAATATATATATATATATATATATATATATATATATAGATTAATATATTCTTATATAACTAAAATCACCTTGGGGTAAACGAAATATCGTTTCCTCACTTACCCAATCTTTAAATTCAATTATATAAGGTTAAGAATCTCGATTTAACAAAAATAAGTTGTAAATATTTTTGATTGATAATAAATATTTTATTTAAAAGTACTTCTTAATATTTTGATTTTCGTGTTAATTTATAAATCACAAGGATACGCCAACAAATTTGGCACCCAATGTCGGGCTCGATTTTGAACAATATTATATATTCGGATAAATCTGAAAACCAAATTTGTTGGCGTATCTATGTGATAAACTTGATGCATCTATGTGGTACCTTGTCATTTGACAATTGCCCATTCCGATTCTCAATTCGTGGGGCTGGACAGATCTTTGAACACTCAGCACATTGCTTGATAACTTTCTTGATTTGATCCAACTTTACTGCATTATGTTTCGGTCGAGAATTAGCACAAAATTACGAGAAAAGAAAAAAAGAGAAGACGTGTAACAGTATAATACATATATTTAGATTATTGTTAATCGCAGAGGGATGCCCGAATAACCACATATCGTTGGATCGCTCTGTCGGTTCATCTTGATGCCTTTCCTAGCAATACAATTAAATAGATGTCATTTAAGGAACATTAAGTGACACATTCGCAAGAGAGGAAAACATATTACATAACATGAAATCAGCCCCTTGCGGCGCTGAGCTAAGTGGGTGGCCCATAGCCCCTCCTGTCTTTAAAGTGAACCCGCATGCCCTTCAAGCTTGGCACTGCTGGTCAGATGTCAAGTAAGGAGAGACGTCCGAACCCTTCATATAGTAATGTTTAAAATCAGAATTGGATCAGAGTGGGTTGTGGTTGACCCTTAATAACCACTGATGACTCAAGAGTCATCAAAAATGTTCTAACTCAGAAGGGTCGCGACAATTAGTCCCATATTTTTTCCTCAACAGTTCACTCGTCCTGTCGACTCCAAAGTAACAGATATCATGAATTTTCTTAATCTCATCAACACTTGTATACTGATTTTCTTAAATGGTGTTTACTTCCACTTTCCTGTTTAGCCATTGTTTTGGAACCCTGGTCAAATAATCTGCCATATTCAATCGAAATTTCACCAATTCCAGTTCCACCTCCAGTTTTTCTTGATCTTTCAACTGTCTCATGATATCGAGTCTTCGGAGTACTAAATGTTCAGATAATGTGCGGGTTCTTGGGTTGTATTTATTTTTTAATACTGCCATGAGCAATCCTAACTGTTGTTGAGTCCTTCATCAGCTTGAACATATGAAAACCCCAGGTTATTGCCAAGTTTATTCCCCTTATGCCCGCATTCAGTTCACTCATATAATATGGCTTGTATCGTCTTCTTTCCTTAACCAAACAGTGTCTTCAACGATATCACCGTTAACACACAGTAGTACACCCATTGCTATACTACTTGCATCACTCCAAGTGATAACATTTTTATTGCAATTTACCATCCACTTGTCTGTTGCTGGATCTCCATCCATCCTCATCCGTTGACAGATTTCAATAGAATCATTATAATAGAATCTTTTTTTGCCTTTATGATATTGTCATTTTATTGTTTGATTGGAAATTATATCGGCTGTTTTCATTTTTTTTGTACATAGTAATAACATAATTTGTGGAATCATTCGAATTTAATTCCACGCATAAAGAGATCGAGTGGGTGGCTGTAGTTAATATTCGATCGAATTGTGAGCCTCATTTTAAAGGAAATTTTTCTGTATCAATGTAATTGTGTGGTTTGGTTGGGGTAAGTGATTATGTAATGTAATTACAATGAATATCTGGTAAGTATGCATGTGTTTGTGTAATGAGCCGATGAATGTGATATGTATGGTGTGTTTGAATGAAAATAATTGATTGGCTTGTGGGAATGTCTGATATGTAAAAAATGAATTTTAATTGGAGAAAGTGCGTGTGTGTAAAAGTGTTTGAATTGCAATCACAATTTACAAAAAGTGTCGTAAAAAATAAAATGGTCACTTAGTACTTACTCTATTTTGAACAATAAAAAAAAATTAAAAACTTGAATAATAAAATGGCATCCAGTATCAATGACGATGATTTTGAAAACAGTAATTATCGTAAACAAAATAATCTACCAAATATCGATATTATTGCATGTTGTGAAGATACTGAGAATATAAAAGATTCTGATGACACAAATAATTCTGTAAATATCGATATGTTACCCTGTTCTGAAGATTCTGAGAATACAATAGATTCTAATGACCAAAATAATTCCGTAAAATCGATTTAACAATTTCCAGCGATACTAAGATTGTATGTGTTAGTGAAGACTCTTGTGAATTTGAATTGCGTAAACGAGATGGGATTCCGCTGAATATTTTGGTGAATAAAATGAAAAACAATTCTCTTACTAAAATATCGTGGAGACACGGCTTCCTGTCCAGATGGCATAGTCAAGATATAAAGTTACAGCAAGAAAAAGAAGAAACAATAACCAGAAAAAAATTTGAAATCGGAGATAAAGTATTAGTAAAAGTAGAAACAGAAATAAAAAGTAAAAATAAATATGAAGTATAAAGTGATAGAGAAAACACATGACTAATAAATGAAAATGGAAGAATTTTGGATCGAAATGTGGAAAAAATGAGAAAATTCTTAGATAAGGGAGGACTTAATTTAAATTTGAATTTCGCCAAAAAAAGTTTATTATTTATTTTTGAAAGTTTAAAAATTAAATTAAAAATTAAAAAGTAAAGTAAAATATCATAAAAAGTAAATACTTATTTCAAATTAAATAAATTTGTTTATTTTAATAGGTTTATTAAATATTTTAAAATTAAAAAATGATGTAATCAAGAAGACCATTAAAATGTAAAAAATTATTTTAAAGTTTAAAATTTAGTAAATTTTCAAAATTGAATCGGAAGAAAAATTTTATAGATTATATAGGCAAAATAATTTAATTAACAAGAAGTTTGTTTAAATATGTGAATTGTTGATAAAAGATTGTGGTGTTAACTTATGAGTACTGAATATGATAATAATTAAAGTGGCATAAACGCTACTTACAATAATTAAATATACCCAACGGTACTATCGACTGCAAGTTCCCTACTCCCCACAGCCTTCACACACAGATTAGGAGACCTACAGCTTTGTAAGTGGATTGCAAGCCCACCGCTACTACAATAATCTGTCGACATTGATATCGGCTAGTTTATTAGCCGATGGATGGAGTCACTTTAGCCAAGAGGAGTCAAATCCATTCTAGTTTCCCAGGACACTTCGTGGAAGTATTTCTGACTGGGTTGCATAGTTGATCTCCGATCTCTTAAATGTAAGAATTTTGACACACATGATCATTAAATTTCTACACAAAATTAGCTATTATAAGTATATTGTCCGTTTTCGATTTCACACTAAGGAAGTTTATCACTTAAGATGTTACTGATATTACTTTAACTTTATAAAAATACCACTCACATCTTTTATTCTTCATCCGTCCCTCGGGTCTCTTTCGACCCAAAGTGATTAGTGTACAGTCGATTTGAGGGACGGATGAAGGTTAAATATGGAATTTTTACAATTTTAGGGAGCTCTCAATATTTCTTCTGCTATTATAATAAACACATGGTAAAAAATAATATAATGTAAAAACTGAAAAAAAATTTAACGAATTCATTTTACACTTTCATAATTTGTCAAAGTAAAAATTTTTAATACAGTTAATAACAATTCGAAAAATAATTATATTTGCATCTACAAATTCTGAAAAATAATATTATTCATCTGGTAAATATTTCGACTTCTTGTGCTTCTTTTTCTCGCTATGTTTACTTCTAAAATTAAAATTTGTTTTAAATAGAACCAGAAGACTCAATACCTACTTTTTATGAGATTTTTTCTTTTTGTGAGATTTATTTTTGTGCTTCTTTACTTTTACTTCTAAATCAAATTTTCCTGGTGATTTATGACGAACAATCGGAGATCTACTTCGACTTATTTTAACAAGATTTGAACCATCCCTAGAGCGAGACCTTGAACATCGTCTCTCATTGACGTTTACTGTTTCTGACTTCAAATATTCTTTATCTAGAGTATCATTAGAACATTCTTTTTTATCTTCGATAGCAATGTTCTTCGAATGTTTTAATCTTGCACAATTTTCTGAGTTTTTCTTGTCAAAAATAATTTCATTTTCTAATTCGTGTCGAATTTTTTTATGAACATGTCTTTCTGCTGATCTTTTTCTTCGTCTATCAAAATCACTGTTTTTTTCGTCAGAATAGTTTTTTGATATTCTAGGATGAACAATCGGAGATTTATTACGAATTCTTTTTTCAGGACTTGAATTACCACGAGATCGAGATCTTTTACATCTATTCTCATTATCTTTTACGGTTTCTGGCTTTAAAAAATTTTCTTTATGTAAATTAGATTGTCCTTTGTCCGAGAAAACTTTATTTTCCAATTCATTTCGGCTTCTTTTATGATCGTGTGTCTCTGTAGATCTTTTTCTTCGTTTACGTGAATAACTGTTCTTTTCGTCAGAATATTTTGATCTGGTGTGACTTGATCGACTTTCATGACGACGTGAGTATTTATAGTCTTTTTCCTTTTCGTGTTTTTCCAAATATCCTCTATCATTTGTGTAACTGCCATCTCTTTTTCGACATCTATCCGACCTTCTATCTTCTTCAGATCTTCTATGTCCAACATCATCTGATATGCGATAGCTTCTACGATCATGATTTATTTTATGTGATAATTCGTCATAATTATTATATCTTCTATCAAGATATGAAGATCGCATGTTTTTATCGTATCTATCTGCATGTCTTTTGCTTGATCTTGACCTGCTACGATTCATTAGCCGAGTGTCTTTTCTTTTCTCCGATTGCATTCCCAAAACAAAACCATTTAATTTTTCTAGTATATTTGGATCTATCTCGTTTGATTTATTATTAGCCTGAGCTCCGATTCCGTAAAGTATGAGCTGTTTCAATAAGTCCATTGTTGAATTATCAATTTGCTGACCGTTTATAATTTGATTGGCATTTATATGAACGTTGTTTAGATTTTCTTTATTGTCTATGTTGTTCTGTAAATTATTTTCTTTCTCATTCAATTGAAACACTTCATCAAGTAAGTCGTCTTCAGTTTCTTTACATTGTTTCTCTTCTTTAATATTTATAGTATCAGATTTATCATTCTCATTTACTTCTTTTGGAACAGCCTTTTTCATCATATATTCATTAACTAAAACTGCACAATCAACATCATCTTCTAAACTGTCGAATTTGTCTACTTTCTGACCACAATTAGGGCAAATATGCATTATTGGTGATTTATCCGGATCAAATAAACGTTTAGCGATACATTCAAAACAGTATACAGCTTTGCAGCACGGAGTTCGAGTAGGTTTCACTAATAATTTCAGACATAAACCACATATCAGATTATCGGGAATATCTGATTTTGCATTCGCAACTAGAGGTGGATTCTCTTCTTCAGAAAATGGGCGTTTTTCTTTTTTACCTTTTAAAAAGGCCTCACTAAATAAAATAATCAATTAAAGCTCTCAGAATCTAGATATCTGTTCTTACTGATTTTTCATATTGACAACATAACGACCATCAGCTGTCAAATAACTATTGGGGGTATTTTCATCAACCTCAATCAGTCTATTTACGGGAATACCGCTTGGTCGTTTCACGCAACGAGAATCAATTAATTTACCATTTTTATCTGGTATTCCGGGACAGTTGTGTATCCAGTGACCTGGAATACCGCACTTGTTGCACGTGTATGTGTTTGGTGGCACACCTTGGGGAAGTCTTTTGACATTGATGTTGTAACTAAAATAAAAATTAAATTTATATCAACAATCATCCCTTCTCTCCTTTGAAATGTTATGTTTGCACTTTCTACTGACTTAACAAAAACTAGTTAAACACGTTTAATGTCTAAGGAAACACTTATGTTAGGAATTAAACGCTAAAAATGCTAACATACATTACTAACAATACGAAGTGGAAGAGGCTTAGAAATGTATTTTGTAAACAGTCGCCATACATATTTTATTGTATTATACTTTTATAACCTAGATATATACATGGAAAATTATTGTTTGTTTTAGAGATTATTAGTGATAATCTTGGGAAAAGTTTGTATTTTTCATTTTTATTGATACATTTGTTATTTTGGTTTTGTAACTAACAGTTTTATCATAATATTCCTTTGAAGACATACACTTTAACATATTAAACATTGAGAAAGTTACAAGCATATGTCGAGTGCAAAATAACAGATGTATCAAGAAAAATGTACGACTGTACATTGGACAGTCAAATGTTAGAGTGAATCTATGTTCCTTTAAAGTAATATATAAAATCGGTTCTTTTAACTAGATAATTCTTGATACGATGGCCCGTCGGCCTTCCAAATCGAAATTATCATTTTATTTTTCTGTCGCAATATTTAAATTACAAAGCGTTACACCATACGTCACAAAAATTACCACTGCATTCACATATCGACACAAATATTAAGCAAAAGAAAAAAGAAAGGCAAAGTATAATTTAATCTACAACCAAAAAATATTCATTACTTCACGTTGCACGATTTGATAATTGAGTCGATTTTTTCATCTTCTGGAATGTCTAATGTCGCCAAGTTCAACTAATAAAACAGATTATTTCGTAAACCAACAAAAGATAATCAAATATACATTCTTAAATATGTGTCCAACGCCTTTATTGTTCATTGTTTTGTATGGGTCGACTTTCATAAAATTTTCTGGGTTGTTGGTCTTTTGGTTCCTAGTGTTCTTCTTAGGAGGTATTCTGCGTACGACGACATTGGTAAGGGTGGGGATCATCTCGTTGTCTGAGTATTCTACAGAAAGCAAGTCAATAACACAATAAAGTATAAAAATTAATTATACCTTCTTCTTGATTCTGAGTATCTTTCTTTGTTATGATTAGATCATATGATTGAATTGAACATTTCTGACGGATTGCCAATTTCAAATCCTTCACAGAAATGCAAGATCCTTCAAACGGAATTTCCTGCTGTTCCAAACAAGCTTTGAATTTGAAAAATACTTTACTGTTCATAATCTAAATCGTTATTTTCATTAATTTCTTATTTAAATTTTCTTTCATGCTTACAATTTGAAATATTGTCAAAAAAATGTTAATTAATTTGATATTTTAAAACAAATTTTGGCAAGTTCAATTTATTTTAAAGTGAATTGGAATGTTTTTAAATTACTAATATTAGTAATTCTTAACAATTTGGTTTTTCGAAAAAAGTAATCACATTTCAATCCTCATTATTTTTAAATTTAAGACCATTTTGTGATTTTACGTCTTTATTAAATTCCTATTTTAAAATCATTTTTCTCATTCTATGTGTAGATTTTATTATTTTTTATTGAAAATTAAAAAAAATATTTACAATTACTAAGAATTAAATTTTATTCAATAACATTAAACGGAATAGTATAATTGCAAAGTATTTTTTTATTGTATAAAAACATCTACATGAAGTCATTTAAATTTTCTTAATAGAAAACTGTGCATTACATAAAAAATTTACTTTTTCTGAATTATAATTTTTTTAGTATTTTTAATTATGTATCTTCAAAATTAATCATTAAAGTTGTACCTTATCCATGAGTAATTCTTTGATGCATTAAAAATGTTTTAAATTCGTCAGAAAAAAGGATTAAATCTATTAAAATTATACGAAAATAAAAAAATAATCACCAAAATGATATTTTACGGTTATTATTCTAGTTTAAAAAACTAAAGAGAGTTAATAAATATATCAAAGTTGACATGCCAAGACAGATTCAGTGATGATTCGTACAAATAAAAAAAATTAAATATACTAAATATGAAGCTGAAACTCTAACTGTGAATTATTAATCCGTGGCAATAACAGTTTTTTCAAAATATTTGATGTAAATTCAATTTACAAAGACTGAAAATATAAGAAATAGACAAACTATTAAAATCAATTTTATTATTGGAAAAACTTAAAACTTAAAAAAATATCAAATAATAATGAATTTATTAAAATTTTTACAAAAGCAGCTCAATGTAGAGATTCTTGATACAAATAAAATACAACTATTTTTTTTACAATTCTTTATTTTAGATCGCTAATTCAATCATAAATGTTTTGAGTTTTCTTATTTATTAAAGAATTGTTATTTTTATTATATTTGTTATTTTTTGATATTTGTTAATAATATTTTATGAATAGGTTTTATAAAAATAATTATATTTTAATTAAATAAAGAGAAAAAAAACTAAATTATGTAAGTCAGTATAATAAGGTTGTAAAATTGAAATTCAAAAATATAATACTAATTAAAAAATAATACTACGTAAGAAACATAAACTTTTTAATACATACGGTTTTATCAGAAACGAATACTTCAAAAATTGCTAAATACAAAAAGATTTAAAAAATGCTGGGTTTGTATATATGAGAAAAGTATTTTTTAAGTAAGATGTATTTATTTATTATTATTCTTTAGACTAATATTTTTTAATAACTTATAATAAGATTTTTGGGGGTGTCAAAGAACAAGATGAATATAATGAACATTAAAAAATGATATTATGGGGCATTTAGTTTTTATAAAGGACTATTTAAAAATATACAATATTTTACAAAAGTAAGTTTAACAAGCAAATCAGAAGAATAAATTTGTAATAATATTATAGCCAAAAAGATTTTACCGCAAGATTTATGTTTACATGGTAATTTTGATATTCAGAATTTATTAGATAAGTTATAATCTATAAATTAATCTAAATTAGATAAAAATAAAAAGAATTTGACAATATAATATAATAAAAGATATTCAAGTATATAATCATAACTTCTTTATTTTCTTTCGTAGTTTATTTTTACTCGTACATGCACAAATTCAATTTAAATATATAAGGATATAATTATTTTAGGTATATAAATTATATATTTCCGTACTTTTTATCAGTTCAGTTCTTTATTCTTTCAGTTCAATTTTTGTCAGTGAGTTTTCTCATTTCAATTGTTGCATTAGGTTTATGTAATCGTTCTCTATTTGTTGGTAATTTCGAGTCCGGAAATTAAATTATAATTGTCCAGAGATTAAAATGATTTCTCTTTTTGTACTTTTAAATAATAAATAATTAAGAATGACCTTTCTTTTTCTTTTGTTTATAATAATAATTGTGTCTCTTTCATAAAATTTCCTTCCCTTTTATATTTTTTTGTCCATATAATTTATATTTATTTACAAATTTATTATTCTTGTTTACTCTTTTAACTTAAATCTTTTATTTAAATTTCTATTTTATTCTAATTATTTATATATATTTCATATTTAATATAATAAAAGATTAAACAATTTTGTTTTATTCACTAATTAAAACAATACTTTTATTAAAAACTTTTATTAATATTATATATATTTAACACTTTACATCAATTTTTGTATATATTAAATATTAAAAAAATGAATACTTTTTGTTATAATAAATACACAATAACTTTTAAAAACTCAAGAGCTGAGAGAAAAATGTCATACAGTCAATTAGAAATATAAAATTTTTAAAAATCGAAAATGAAAGGCCATTCAAATTATAAAGACGAAACAGGAATTGAAAATAAGAAAAAACGATGAAATTTTGGTGAAACTCAAATTTGCATAACTAAATTAAAATTAAATATCAATATTATAAGTTATTTTACAGTTCAAGTTTGATAACAATTAAAAAATCGTTTTTCAAATAAAATGCAAAGAACTTTTAATGTTTTAAATATTAGATTTTAAGCTTTTTGTTGAATTAGATTTTGAATTTTTGTTGGTATAATTTGGTTGCAAAAAACACATTTTAATTAATGGAGGATAATCATTCTTTCCTGAATGATGTGCTATTTTATCTAAAAATATCAAAATATTTATTTTAAAAAAACTTTTATTTACAAAAATATTAAAAAATAAAGACTTTTTTTTACAATTTACTGTTTTTAAATAAACAATTAAATTAATTATACTGTTTAATTGCAACAATATAGGGTTTTCATTTTAAACTGAAACTTTTTTTTTAAATTGAGCATTTTTCATTTTAAGTTGAGATTTTTTTGAAATTATTTTTATAATTTTAATGCATTATTTTGTCAATTTTATCATTTTGTCTATATTGGTAAATTTATTTTTATTTTACAGTGAATTCATACAAATATTGTTATTGAGTATATTCTTTATACCTGTGTACCCCATACCATCATGCAAGAGAGAGTATAGTCTAAATCAGGGAAGTCAAACCTTTTAATTTAATTGCAAACTTAAATATTTAACTGGGCCGCAAAATTACCAGAATATGTTAAGCCTAGCTAGGGAATAGTCTCAATTTTTTTGGAGATTTTTTGGGGGAGAGGAGGTTTTTTTGTTTTTGAATGTTGCAGCCTTTTTTTCATGGTCGCGAAGCTCATAGGTCGCTTGCCGGAGTGTGAATTCTTTAAAAATGTCGATTTTTTTTACCATCCCCTTAAATTTAATGGAAAAATTACAATATAAAACAAAATCATGTGAATACAATTTATTTATATTATTAAAATATACATTATACGCTATACATGAAAAAACATATAATTTAATTAACCAATATTTATTCAATCAGACTTTTGACTTTGTCTTCCAGCCATAATGTTTTCAATATTTGCATCGAAGGATGCATTCTTAATTCTAAGAATGTTTGCTAAATGTATGTCAGTCAACCTATTTCTTTCTGCAGTTTTAATGTTTTTCATGCTTGAAAAAAAACTACTCACAAGAGTATGTACTTCCTCATATGCATAATAATTTTCTGGATAAATTTAGAATTTGATTGAATTTGTTTTTGAGAGAATGCAATTTCTTATAAAATCTCGTGTTCTCGCTACGGAAAGTTTTTAAACCTTCCTGAATTTGTTGCTCAATCAGTTCAAGTTGGTACTCCACTGGTGTTTTATAATATTCAAATTAAAATGCATCATTAAACAATTTTAACTAATTTTCAATCTTTCTAAAGTCAGAAAAAAACTCTTCGAGCAAACCTTCACATAATTTAGTATATTTTTCATAGTTTAAAGAAAACTTTTTCTCTCTTTCAGATAGACTACGAAAGTGCACAATTTTACCAGCTTTTAGCTGTGCTATAAAAAGATTCAATTTCTTTGTGAAACTAGTTATCCACTAAAACATTGAGAAACATAATTGGTCTTTTCCTTGTAAATGCAAATTAAGTACAGTTAATACTTCGGTGATGTCTACAAAGAAAGATAAATCATTCAACCATTCTTCATTTTCTAAAAATCCAAATTTTGCTTCTGTTGCGGTCGAAAACACATTTCACATTATACATCCTTATACATTGAGACGTTATAATTATATAGCATAAAAAGAACGAAAAAAAAGACGATGACGTTTGATACATATATTTGAAAGTTCACGACACTACAAATCCAACTAGGCAGCGACTGAGGCACCCAGAACTTCCCTTGTGCTTTGTGAGATCATTTCCACGGCTCCGCGGTTTCGAATGGGTGTTGCAGGCATTGCAAAGAAGCTAAAATAACCACATAAATGAACAAAACATATAAAGTTACGTCAAGGCTTACCCGGTGGTCGAAATTGAGTAGCAGACCCTCCGCGTATAGATTTGGATGAGGACTATCGATGACGAGAAGCCGCATCTTCATGTGACCTTCGGATAGGAAGTTATGACCCCTTAAAGAAAGGCAAGAAATTAAATTAATTATAATGATTAATTAAGAAACCTACATGAGTCAATTGCGAATCCAAAAATAGCCATCATGTGATTAATCAGCATGAGTCACCATGATTCACCAGACGCCTGACATCAACATACAATTACAGAATTCCATAATAAATCAAAACTTACTCCGAAAATTCGCAGACACACGGGCACGCACACCACAAGCATAATTCCAGTGGGCCAACCATTATTGCAGGAATCATTGAATTCCTTGTTGGCAGGCAGTGATTGGATGAAACAGGACAACATGACACGGGATTTGTGGTATAAAACCACAGACCATTTTAGAAAAAAAGAGACACAAAAAAACCAGATAACACAAAAGCAACACAGAGACAAAAAAACAACCAGCGCGCACAAAAAAAGAAGAGATATCAAATCATTTCTACGACACAACTTCGAACTACAAATATCGACAAATGAACATAGAAACGACAGATAAAAAATATTTGAACGAAAACAAAAAATTCCGAGCGAGAAACCCAGACACCGAAATCGATACGCCGACAAGGGACAGAGAAATAAAACGGTAGCGGATCAATTGCAAAAGAATATATTCCGGATTTCATTATAATTGTAAATTTTCGGTTAATTTTATTGTGTATTTATTTCTTGCATCTGAATATATTTTATTATGATAATTATCTTATTATTTATTTGTAACTAACTTTTGAGTTTTTCCCCGTTGATAGAAGTTTAGGGAGAGTTTGGCCGAGTCGTCGTTGTGATAGTTCTCAATGAATGATAAACCCTTAGGGATAATTCCAAATGAATTAAATTGTTCGATATAGATAATCAATAGTAGAAAACCATTAGAGAAATGGTTACTAAAAATAGAATTTAATCTGAATCTAAATTCTCCAGGGAGTGATGCGCTGGCACACCTACCAGTATTCTGCAGTAAGTGTGTTGACAGAATTAGACGAGCGATTTCAGACATTGTCGACGTGGAATTATGGAATTAAATTGATAGATATCGACTGACGAGATGAATTAATATGAATGATGCATTTTAAACATGATAAATTTGATAACCTGTTGTTGATATTAGATGATTATTAATATCTTAAGGTGAGCCGAGGTAATATAATAAGTGGTTATAATACAAAACAAACTGATATAAATTAAAATAATTTAATGTGTATAAATAAACCGATCCTAGATAAAAGCAGCACTAAAAACAATGATATACAATAATATTTGATGACGATATATAACGATACGAATTTATGACATAACATGATGAATATAATGTTTATATGAAAAGATGACTTTTAGAAACATAGTAATGCTGTAAGTTTGTTAATACATAACAGTGCCACAAGTTGGAAATATCGACATAACATTTACATTCTAGACAGACATGAGAGACGAATTCATTGGAGGAATATATAATTACATAACAAGAAATCAGCCCCGAGCGGCGCTAAGCTAGGCGGGGGACCCATAGCCCGTCCTGTCTTGAACCGAACCCGAAGGCCCTCTGAACTTGCACTGCTAGGCAGATGTCAGGTAAGGTGAGGTGTCCGACCCTGTTATACAGTACTGTTTAAAATCAGAATAAAATCAGAATGGGTTGTGGTAGACCCTTAACAATCACTGGGGGCTCAGGAGCGTTCAAGAATGTTATCACTCATAGGGGTCGTGACACTTCTGTTCTTCCAAGAACACTTTTATTTCAGGTAATAATAACTGGAATATTTTTAAAGTTGCTGCTTTAATAACTTTTGAAAAATATACTACGTCTTCATATTCACTGCCAACCTCGTCCAAGCATGCTTTAAATTCGCGATGATTTAAACCCCGTGATCTGATGAAATTAACAGCCTTGACAAGATCAATCATCAAATGTTTCATATTTAGCTTTTGAACACATAATTGTTGTTGATGTATCAATCAATGGTAACTGAGAATCTCATGATCAACATACTCTTTGAATAAAGTAATAAAGCCATTGTGTTTACCAATTAGTACAGGAGCACCATCAGTTGTAATTGAATAAATGTTTTTTCTATCAATTGTTGGGGATTGTAATTATTGTGTTTTTGTTTTATCGACTTTATTTATTTATATTGATTTGTTTTTATTATATCGACTTGTTTTTATTTTTATTTTATTCAATTATGAATAAATGTATTTTTCTGTGTGCTATTTATTTACAGACAAGAAATACGAAGATATTACTTGAATTCCTTTTAAAAAAATATATATAGTTATGTGTGATTGATTAATTATTAAATATTGTTTGTTTAAATAACATATAGTTTTGTACGCGATTTAAAATATAGTTTTGATTTGACTTTGAGAATGGATTTTAAAGAAATCAAAAACGTAACTGGCGACCACGAAAATATCAACGCAATTACGAGAAGCTAACAAAGAAATATTTTACTTGCGTCGCTGCCGAAGAAAACTCAAGAAATTCTCAATTTCAATGTCCGTAAGTTTGACGGTAGAGATTCGCAAGAAGCGGGAAAATGGCTAAAGGATATCGAGGAATGGCTGTCATTAAATGACTTGCCTTTGGTCAGTGCATTTGATTTATTATTGTCTGAAGAAGCTGCAGAATTATGGAAGGATTCAAAAACGGATGAAATAACTCAGGTGGAAGCTCGAGAATGGTTTCGTGACACATTTATGATGAAGAAGTCAATCTTAGATAATTTCATGGAACTGGCGAATGTCAAGCAAGAGCCAAAAGAGAGATTTGCTACGTTTGAAATTCGGGTAAAGAAACTAATTAACATTGTTTTAGACTCAGAGTTGAGTCGGGAACAAATTTTAAATGAGTTTTTAACGAAATGGGTGCGTAGTACCGGTCTGAGGGATTCACTGGCTCTGAAACAGGAAATGAAGAGAGAAGATATGAGGACACTGGCGAAAGTCTACGAGAACCGAGAGATACCGGAAGATGAGAAAATGGAAGTAAGCGCTTTTAATAATTAGACAAATATCAAGCAGAAGAATCCCCAAAATTATGCGCAAGCTGTGAAATACCAACCAACAAAGCAATTTCAGCAGTCTAATTTTGGTCCCAGAAGATCAACGGATGAGAGATTCATAGATACGGACTTTTCCAACCGGATTAGTCCTATTCAATCGGTCATTTCTGAATTCCGACAAACGCCGGTGAGACAGCAGCCTTCGGTTTCTCTGAAACATATAGCTCGAAGACTCTATAATAGATGTCGGGGGCTACCCCCGCCGCATGAGGAGCGACTGAAACTGGATCAGTGTTTTTGTTGCGGGGAAAATGATCATAGACGTTTTCAATGCCCATTGAAGGATAAATGTCTAATATGCGGTAAATCAGGTCATTGTTTTAAGGAATGTAGTCTTTTGCAGAACAGCAGACCACGGACGATTATATGTGTTTATGATGAAATTCACGAAACGGCCCAATCTGGGGATGAATTAATTTTACATGATGTTGAACCGGAAAAAAACCGGAGCGATCCCGTTGCTTACATTTCGTCAATGGAATTGGTATAAATGATGAGAGCAAAAATCGTAATGTGGAGGAGCGGGACGAGATGCGGAAGTCAACTGACGGGAGAATGTGGAGTACGGTAGAGGTGGAAGGTGTTCGTTTAGAGATGTTATGGGATTCAGGAGCATCGGTTACGGTGATGAATGAAGATTATTGGCGGAAGATTGGAGAACCGAGACTTTCAGAATCAGGAGTTCGATTAAGCGGTGTGTTTTCGACCGGTACGAAAATGCTCATGGGTGTTGTTTTATTAGATATTCGTTGGAACAAAAAGTTGAGGAAAATCAAGGTGGTCGTTGTGAAAAAGATACATCCACCGTTCATTGGCGGTATTGACACTATGCAGATGTTTGGAATACAACTATTAGAAGTTAATAATATTGACGCAGATTTATTGAAGAATACTCATACTGATAAGGAGCGGACGAGTTTAGCCCTGGAACGGTACAAGAATCACAAACAGGAAGCTCTTCAACAGCTTATCTGTGAATTTGGAAATATATTCATGGCTTCAAAGTTTGATTTGGGACATACTCGGAAGATCCAACATCACATTGTGACAAGAAATGTACCAATAAGCCAACATCCCCGCCGACAACCGATGCATTTTGAGAGTAAGATTCATGAAATGATACATAATTTATTGCAGTCGAACATTATTCGGCCATGCAAAAGTCCCTGGAACTCACCGCTGGTAATCGTGGGTAAGAAAGATGGCTCCATAAGAATGTGCGTCAACTATCGTTTGTTAAATGCTGTGACGGACAAAGTTTCGTTTCCGATGCCCGACACTCATTTACTATTGGATTGTTTGTCAGAGTCGCGGTGGTTTTCATCAATAGACTTGGGTCAAGCATATTACCAAGTTGATTTGTCAGAGGAATCTAAACTTTGTACAGCGTTCAGTTCTAAACAAGGATAATTTTGCTTCAATCGGATGCCCTTCGGTCTGTCAACGGCACCAGTGACATTTCAGTGGTTAATGCGTGAGATGCTTGAAGGTATGATTTTCAAAGTAGTACTTGTTTATTTAGATGATATTCTGGTGTATGGTAAAACGCTAGAGGACCATGACAATATTCTGAGAGAAGTATTTCGGCGGTTAAGTCAATGGGGGTTAAAAATAAATCCGGAAAAATGTCAGTTTCATCGAGACGAGTTAGTTTTTTTGGGTCACACCATAAATGCAGAAGGTATTCGGATGAATAATATGAAAATCAAAGAGATTGTAAACGCGGAGGAACCGCAGTGTTCTTCTCAACTTCGGTCATTTTTAGGTCTTACAAACTATTACCGCCGATTTATTCGAGATTACGCCAAGATTACTATTCCGTTTCATGCGGCAATATCGGGATGCGGCAAGAAATTGCATTGGACAACAGAATGCCGAGAGTTTCCAGAAATTAAAAGATGCTATGTGCAACGCTCCGATCTTGAGTTATCCTCGATTAAATCGTACTTATGTCTTGGACACTGATGCTAATTTTAGTGCAATCGGTGCGGTGCTGAGCCAATTGACGGAAACTGGAGAAGAATCAGTCATTGCATACGGGTCCAGACACCTGACCTCGCATGAGAAGGAGTATTGCGTCACGAGAAAGGAACTTCTGGCTCTTCATGAATACGTCCTACATTTTAAGCAATATTTATACGGGAAACGGTTCATTGCCCGCACAGACCACAAGGTTTTGGTCTTCATGAACACCACAAAGAAACCGATAAGCCCCCAATTTCAAACATGGCTGGTAAATCTGTCTGAATATGACTTCACTCTTCAATACAGGAAGGGTGAAGAACAAAATAATGCAGATGGTTTGTCTCATATTAAGCAGACACTTTGCTCACAATGTGAAACTAGTCATATCGAGGCCAAATCAAAAAAGTCAAAAATCAAATACCTGAATTCTCTTTATAGAATAAGTAACATGATGGGGACGATAGAAAACAAACAACGCAGTGATGTAGTCATCAGGGAAGCAATGGAAGTATTATTAGCAGATAGAAATAGACAATTTTCTGACGTTTTCAAAGGAAGCTATTTGTGCAAATGCATAGAAATAGACCGTCTCGTCATTTCAAATGGATTATTGATGGTTGAACAAAATAATGGTCTACTAACGATCATTCCAGAGAATTATGCACAAGAATTCGTTAGAACTGTTCATATCGATCTTTGTCATCTGGGAATTAAGAAAATATTCAAGTATTTACAGGACAATTTTCATTGGCACGCCATGTATGAGTGCATAAAAGAATGTATCAATCAGTGTTCCGTTTGTGCAAAGCGAAAAATTGAT
>MQRK01226125.1:9398-21743 GCA_001938485.1 Girardia tigrina
TATATATATATATTTATTTATATATTTATATATATATATATATATTGCGTAATCACTAACTTCTTTGCTTTATTTATGTATATTTTTTAATTTAATTTGTTTAGTCTCATTTTTAAAACTATTTTATATTTTTGCATAGAAAAATTTAATGAAAATAATTTAAAAACAGAAAAAAAACCATTCCAAAAAAATTATTTAATGTTAAATATAAAATAAAAAAATTCTTAAACCAATCAAAGTTTATTAATTTCGACGGTTTAACCGTCATCGTCAGAACAAATGATTTTTCAAACGAAATTTACTTATATAGTGCAGTTAATGATTAAACAATCAATACGTAATCAGTACATCATTTAAAAACTCTCAACAAAGTTGTAGAGAATGCAGTTTGAATATAATTTTAGAATATTAATTATTAAATTAATTAATTAGTTAATGTTAGGATCCAAAGATCTGATATATAACGCTGCACATGTCACTCTCTCCCAGTAATTCTTAAATTGAGTGCACAGAATTTTAAAGTGTTGTGAAGTTATATCTCCTTGACAATGTCTTCTATGTCCTGCAATGTTACTTCCACCTTAAGAATTTTTTATTTGATAATTTGCCAATTTTATTTAAATATAAAAGTTTTTAAATATATAAAAAATATCAAACATGTCGAGAAATATGAAATAATTTTTTTAACATTTATGTCCATCTGAAATCATGGTACATATTTTCTAAAATAAGTCAGACAAGCTAATCATTCCGTAATCAATGTAAACATTTTTGCTTAGGATTAGGTTACGTGAAAACAATTTAAAGAATTTCTTTTACTTTTTTCGATATTTTTCCTGCTATGCTTATAATATTTTATAAATTATCATATTTTTATATATTTGCTTGCACCCAAACGGAACTGTACCCAAAATATTTAAAAATCAAAATTAAAATTGATTAAATGATATGAAAAATAAAATTTTAGAGTTTATAAATAATTTATTAATTAAATAATCATTAACAGCATTCTTTTTAAAAATAATAAAAGTAAATTAATTAAATAATAAATAAATAATTAAAAGTAAATTATTTTTTTTTAAATTCACAATTTAATTTTAAATATAAAAAATAGCAATAATTTAATTAAACTAAATTAAATTATTTTAATTAAATTTATTTAAATACTTATTTTTATTTAAATATAATATATAAAAAATATATTTAAAATTCAAAATTAAAATTAATTTAATGATTTAAAAATCAATTTTATTCTCGGTGATTTTATTTCGAGGGAAGAAGCCCGATTTAGAAAGTCTTATAACCTTTATGAGCCACATAAAATTGTTCCGCGAGAAATTTATCGATAAATATTTCTTTTTTGCATAATATTTTCAAATTATTGTCAATAATCGCTTTTTCCGATTCCTGATTTTAATTATGATTAATTTGATTTCGTGATTGGTTGAAGATTATTAAGACTTACTTGCACGAATTTATCGAATCGTTGAATATCCGGTTTGAACAAACCCAATGTCAATTCAATTTTTTTCATTTGAAAATCTTTTTAGTGAAATAAATTTGAAATATTATCGTTGTGAGTGCACTTAAACAAATCTTATTGAATGATATATTTCATGTGGATTTTTTATGATGAAAAATGTTGTTCTGTTCGATTTTGTTTTAAAATTTTCATTCTTGAAATATTATAATTTATCTAAATTATTGTGTTTATTGAGTTTGATAAAATTTTAATTTAGAGCCTTTTATATTAGAGATGGGCGTTCATCCTTAAATATCCCTAAATCCGACTCGAATTTTCATGAATCTGACCCGACTGTATTTTTAAACAACCTGAATGTAAACTTTGTGATTAATCGGATATTTGTCAACCCGATTTCCTAAACTGTAACCCGACCCGATACCGGGTCGGGTTCGGGTCCCAATCGCTCATCTCTATTTTATATAGCATTATTACATTTTTGTGCTAAATGTATAATTTTTAAAATTTTTAAGAATACTTAATCACATTATTTAAAAAATTAGTGCTGCTCTATTTTAATCTGAAGAATTTATATCATTATTTTCAATTGTTTATAGTACTGATTAAACTCTTTCAAGCCTATATTGCTTACAGCCAGGGGCGTACCCAAGAGTAATAAATAGAGGGACTGTCGAAATTTTATGGGAGAGGCATTTTTTCACCATTTATTTAAACATTACTCTTTTTAAAAAAATGTTGGAACACAATACTGACTTAGAATGATATAAACAAAATTTACAATTTTATTTATTCAGTTTTTATGACAAATTGACACAAATCACAACTCAAGAAACAATAACTCTTACTTTCATCTAAACATTTAAACAAAACAAACCAATTTAGTTCTTTCATACAACAATAATAGAAAAAATTTTCTTTAAAATAATTCAACTTTTTTTACATAATATAATAAATTCTTTTTTACTTAAAATTTCATTAAACACTTTAACATAAAATCAGTCCAAGAAAACATAAATCCGCGGTTATACAATTCACGTAAAACATCTAACATAATTGACATCGAACAATCCACCAATTCTTGAATCTCGCATTATTATTGAATTAAATCGGGATTATCAGAGAAAAACTGTTTATTGAAACTGGTGCTAAAGTAATTTATTTGTATTGTAGAGTGTAGTGGGGACGTTACTCCGAAATGGACGCGTCCCCATTTGATTTTAATTATTTAAAAATTTGCAAAAATAAAATAAATAAAATTATTTAAAAGTTGCAATATTAAAAATTAAAAATTTGAATATTAAATCTAAATTTAAATAAATTAGTTTCAGATTATAAGAATTAAAATATTGATCATCCATCTGAATAGGAGAGACACAATTCCAAATCAACATACAACATTTAAACATGCAAACACTACAAAAACAATTACACACCCCATATTCCTCACATGTGTTTTTTTGCGTAATCAATAGTTGTGACCCTTACTAGGGCCGTTTTTTCTCTTTCTTTTTGGGTACTGACGAGGATCGTTTCACGTTCTCTCAGGAATTCTTGTCGCATTTTCGTGCATATCTCTGATTGCAATGTCATTTTTTGCGATAGATCGACTTTGACGGTCTTTCATGATCATCTGAATGCGATATCACCAATACCGTAATTCAAAAATTTTGATATATTCATATTTTAATTAACAAGAAAAGGAACGAATTTCCTAATCGATTTTTATTTTTATATTTATTTTTTGTGCTGCGATTCAGCTTTTACAATTTAGGCTATTCAAACAATTTTTAACAAATTAGCCATATTCACTTATATACAATCATATACATTTTATGTTCTCATTCCAAAGAGATTTTTTATCGGAATTATTCAAAATAAAAAAACTTAAATTTTATTTACTTAAAATTTTTTAACTTCAATAAATTTTCTCATTCTTATTTGTATAATTCATCTTTAAAGGCGTATTTCTTAGCTTAATTCTGCTTAAGTTCGATCAAATTTTCTATTTTCCAGATCACTTAACCTTCAAAATATTATATTCATATACCTGAATTTTCATTAGACAATGACAGATCTCCGTTCAAATGGGTTAACACTTGTGTCAAAATCAAAATTTTTTGACTTTTGTGGGTAATTATGACTGAAATCATTGTTGTTTTTATACAAGTTTTTATTAACCTTGAAAATTGATTACCCAAAACAGATCTCAAAATATTTATAAATATTCTACAAATTTTATTAAAGTAACTGTTATGTAAGTCGAAAATATTTGATTTTTACCAGAGAATTTTTTTCGATTTTTCTTCAAGAGTTTTTGGTTAAAATTTTAATTTACATATTTCGGAACCTCAACAATAAGGTGATGTAATAAGCATAACATTTTCAATATTAAAGTTAAAAAAGAATGAATAAGCATTTTAGATTTTTTTATTTCTACTAAATAACCGTTAGCTTTAGATATTTTAATATGTAATAAGTTAAGAAAGATTTTTAACATTTGTCAAATAATAATTTTAATTATAAATCTATATTTTTTCGATTTTAATAATTTTAGATAAATTCAGCAAATAAAATTTCCTTTCAATGTTTCAATGAATCTTTTTAATATAATTTTTCAAAAATAAATTTCATATATGTTTTGTTTTAATATTTAAAATATTATTTTCCAATCACGACTTTATTTAAATTTGAAATTCCATCAATTTCAAACAACGAAAACTATGTCTCTACCAATTCATTCCGGGTTGATCAATTCTCCATCGTGGTATGTATCGGGCATAATGGATACATTCGATTGGAATTACGAAGAAAAATCGGGAATATTTTTCTTCGGTTCAAGAAAGCAAATCTATTTCCTAAAGGTTTTCGAAAATCCCGGATTTTCCAAAACGAATTACGAAACAAAAATTCTCTATTACATGGAGGCTCATCATAACAATATCGCGGGATTGTGTTCAATTCCCAATGGAATATCGATTCGATTTAAAGACTCCAAATTATCACCGAAATTAACGTCGGTCGGTCGTGATAAAATAATTCGAATTTGGTCGTTCGATGAATCAGCGGGATGTTGTTGCTTGAAGGAATTCAATATCGGCTCTACGAAATTGCAATCGATCGATCCGACGTGTATTTCGATCAATCGTGACTCGAATACGATTCTGTGCGGATTCGAGAGAGGTTCTCTGTTGTTATGGAACTATTTCAACGAATCGGAATACAAAACCTTTTACACAATCAACGAAGATATCGTTCAAATTGTGTGGAACGAACAGAAATTCGCGATCGGTTAGAGTAATTTGAGTTAATTTTCGATTGAATGTTAAGATATTTTTCAATTATTTATATTAGCTTACATTCAGTATATATATATATATATATATATATATATATATCCATGGAATTTAGGAACCTATTTTTGAAGGCTTTCTACTTAATCAATTTTCTCCAATCTTTGCACACTCACTCATTTTCGATGACAATAAATGATTATGTGAACATTTAATCAATCGCAATCGGTTATACTAATTTGAGTTAATTTTCGATGGAATTTTAACTCTTCAATGTTTTTTTCCTTTTCAAATACAATAAATGTATTTGAAAGTGTTGCGCCAAGCTGTCAAATTTTGACAGTTAAAAAAGTGAACTGCCATATCATGAAAGTTTGCGTTCCAAAACTAAGATAGATATTTTTAGCACCTACTAAAAGTAAAAAATACTGTGTTTGGATTACCGTTTAGAAATTATGTAAGGAAGAAAACTATAAAGAAATCTATAATACAAATAAGTACATATTATTTATAATTTAAAATTTTTAATAAGAATTATTTTACGTGTCCGAATACATATGAATTTGGGTAGTATATACAGTGAGGTGATTTTAATTATAATATGAATCCATTTGATAATAAATCCATGTCTAAAATTGAAAGAAAAATAAAATTTAACCAATTATAATGTTAATTGTAAAAACATATTTACTCAAATGTCCATTTGATAATAAAATGTCAATTTGAGAATAGAAAATATATGAAGTACAGTGAGGTCCATTCGTTAATAACAAGTATCCATTTGTTAGTAGCGAAACTTTTTATATCGTGGATTTTTGGATCTATATTTATAACTAATGTGAGGTAAATATTTTTATGATATCTGTTAATTAATATAATAATAATTTATATAATAAATAATAATTTTTTAGACATTTGTTAATTTAAATGTAATTTAAATATAGTTTTTTGTATATTTTTTTATTCATTTGCATTTTTTCCATTAAATTATCTAAATTATGCTTTATATTTAAAATTATAAGATTTATGAAATTTTTGAAATATTTTTTAAGTGTCGAACTTTTTTAATTGAAAACAAAAATTCAATTTCTAAAAATATTTATTGATTTTTTAATTAAATTTAATGTATTTTTTATTTTGGTAATTGTTAAAAGAAATTTTTGAAAAATATGATTGATTTTTGTAATTTAAAATAAATTAATTAAAATATTTTGATTAAAAATTTTATTAAAAACTTAATTGAAAAATTTATGAAAAAACATACAAAATTTTATATTGTTAAATGGACATTATATTATCAAATGGTCCTAATATAACTTGTGTATGTTGTGTGTATAGGTATGTATGTATGTGTGTTAAGGGGTAGAAAATATTTCTTCATATATTTTCTATTCTCAAGTGGACATTTTATTATCAAATGGACATTTGAGTAAGTATGTTTGTTAAATTAACATTTTGATTGGTTAAATTTTATTTTTTCAATTTTAGATGTGGATTTACTATCAAATGGACTTCTTATATAATTAAATGGACCTCATTGTAATATTTTCTACCCCTTAACAATCATACATACCTACACACACAACATACACACATAATATTAGGACCATTTGTTAATATAATGTCCATTTAACAATATAAAATTTTGTATGTTTTTTCATAAATTTTTCAATTAATCAAAGTATTTAATCAAATTTTTAATAAAAATATTTAAATTAATTAATTTTAAATAACAAAAATCACATTTTTTTCAAAAAAATTTCTTTTAATAATTGCATAAGTAAAAAATACATTTAATTTTATTAAAAAATTAATAAAAATAAATAAATATTTTTAAAAATTGAATTTTTGTTTTAAATTAAAAAAAGTTCGACACTGAAAAAATATTTCAAAAATTTCAATTAATCTTATAATTATAAATATGAATCATAATTTAAATAATTTAATGGAAAAAAAGTAAATGAATAAAAAATGTGTTAAAATCGTTTATTTCCATAATTTCAATATCCATTTTTATTAACAAATGAAAACTTAATATTAATGAAAGGAAAATTAAATTATATCTTTCAATTTTTCTTTAAAATTTATTATATTTAAATTAACAAATCTTGTAAAAAATATTATTTATTGTATTTAAATTAATAGATATAAAAAAATATTTACCTTCAATTAGATTCCAAAAATAAAAAAAAACAGCATAAAAATCCAGGTTTTCTATTAACGAATGGATTTTTGATAAAACAATAAAACCTGATGATCATTACGCATTAATTTTGGACAAATATTAAAATTATTTTTCATAAATTTTTCAATTAATCAAAGTATTTAATCAAATTTTTAATAAAAATATTTTAATTAATTAATTTTTAATTACAAAAATCACATTTTTTTCAAAACATTTTATTTTGAAACAATAAAATAGTTATAATTAACATTAATTATTATTTAACAAGTAATTCTGATCAACAAAAATATTTCTTATTTTCACTTATTACAAAAATGTTTTCTTGCATGTATTCTATGGACACCTTTTTACATATCGCTCAAATTATGTCGGATCGATATTCCCTTTTTCAGATAAATCTGTTAAACGGAAATTTAAGACTTCTAAGGAGATAATTTCCGAGAGAATCGCTGAAACATTCGTATCGACGGCCGTACCTGAATACTGCTTGCAATTGTTAGATTATCTTCATTCTTCCTGGTATCGCCGATCAGTTTTATCCCACCACACAAATCGTCATCACAAGAGTCATCTGCTTTTCTTCTTTGATGCTTCTGTCAAATTGGATTGGATTGATTTGCTTCTTCCGTGTGGGCTATCTTGTAGTGTCTAGTCAGCCACCCCATATTATAATAGTAATGTTTCTATAACTTTCTCGATGTTGTTAATTAACTAAACTAAACACAGACAAAGGTGACAACTGTTTTGTTATTCAACATTTCATCGATACTTATATAATTTTGCTAACAATAATTTTAACCAAAGTAAATACTGAATTAATTTTTCATTTATTAAAAACTCCGATATGCTTTAAATATATTTTATTTCATAACATCACAAAAAAATCACATTCTGAATAACTCAATTAAATATGATGAAGTATAAATCATTTCATTTATTTCATATCTCACAATTATCCTTCCAACTTCATTTATTCAGTTATTGCGTATAAACGCATATATATATATAATTATTTATTTTGAAATTTGTCAATATTTTTTATCGTTTATAGGTTGTAAGAACGGAACGGTTCTTATTTATCTGATGCAATCATTTGATTCCATCTCTAAACTGACTCAGTTTCATGCACACAGTTCAGATGTTAGTAATATCGCCTGGAATCCGAATAAAGCTAATATTGAGTCTTGGGGTGATCTCGCGACTGCTGGGAAGGACAGAAAAGTGAAATTATGGAAAATTGATAAGAATTTGAATTTGAAGACGTTGGTACTGCCGTCAACATGGAAAAAAATGTCGAATGAGGTCTCATCAAGCCATGAAATCGGTAATAGTGATAATAATTTATATGATACTAATTATTTTACCATCGTCAACTTTTCATTATTTATTTTATAATTTTCATTTTTATAATTTTATATATAAAATGAATTTGAAAGAATATGACGATTTATAATTGTTACAAAAATGAATGCCGTTTACACGGAGACCAAAGAAAGAGACCAGGATAAAAAAGACGAAGGAAAAAATAGACCACGTTTAAAAGAGATCACATAAAATTGGAAAATTCAAGTAAATTTTAGAAAAATTAGAGTAAATTTTAGAAAAATTATTAAAAATTAGAAAATTCATGTAAATTTAAAATTTCTAAATTAGAAAAATTAGAAAATTAGAGTAAAATTTAGAAAAATTATTAAAAAATTAGTAAAATATACCAAAATTTTAAAAAAATGAAGTAAATGTTAGAAAATTTGGATCTTGTTAAAACTATGCCCCCATGGGCATATTTTTTAGTTGTGTAATTTTAGGGGCGTACTTTTCAGTTGTGTAATTATATCTCATTATAAATACATCTTATTTATTTTAATGTTCATAAATATTTTTTTGTATCATGTCACCTAGTACGTATGAAACAATCATAAGAAGACTAATGAATGCTGATTTACAAGACACGATAGCATTTTTTAAAACAACATTTTTTAAATCATCAATGAAGTGTCGCAGTTGCGGCGAGGTAATGACCTGGACAGCTAAACAAAGTGTTATAGACCAATATGCCTGGAAATGCCAAAATAAGAGGTGTTCAAAATACAAAACAACTTTGTCAATTAGAACTAATTCTTTTTTTGGGCATTTCCAGAATCAGTCTTCAAACATGGATAGATTTGCTCTATAGATGGAGCAATGAGGAATCAATTGTGGCGATTCAACGGTCTTTGACTGTATCAACGTTCACCCTAATTAAAATATTCAAAACCATAAGAAAATGCATTTTTGAATATTTTGAAGCTAATCCTGTAAGATTGGGCGGCAAAAATGTAATCTGTCAAATCGATGAAAGTCTTTTTTGCCACAAACAAAAATATCATCGTGGAAGAGTTGCTAATCATCAGGTATGGGTATTTGGTATCGTAGATACATCTTTTACTCCGGCGAGAGGCATAATGCGAGTGGTTCCAAACAGATCTGCGGCTATATTGAGACCCATTATCTGTGAATTAATATTGCCGGATACAACTATTCACAGAGATGAATGGAGAACATATTCCAATTTAAATGCTCTAGGATATGATCATGGTACAGTTAATCATTCGATTAATTTTGTAGATCCTAGAACCGGGATTCACACACAAAATGTTGAATCTATTGGAATAAAAACAAAACACGGTGTAAGAAAATGAAAGGAGTCAAAAAAGAATTTTTGCAGGATTACCTTAATGAGTTTATGTGGCGAGACAACATTTCTGGAGATTCTTTTGAAAAATTAATGAATTTATTGAAAAATTACTTTAATGATGAATAAATTTCATAATTTTGTATTGTGTTTTTATTGTATTTATTACACGGGGGCATATTTTTTAGTTGTGTAATTTTAGCGTCTTACTTTTTAGTTGTGTAATTTTAGGGGCGTACTTTTAATTTGTGTAAATTTTAGAAAAAATCAAAAAATCAAGTTAATTTTAGAAAAATGAAATAGTTACTGAGACATTTCAGTAATTAGTAAATAATTTAAATAAAATCTAATAATACATGAACTATTAACAACATCACCATTTGAGTGTAAACATTTATTTACAACACAAACAGATACTTCACAACAATTTTCAGAGAGCATCTTTCTTTGATTGATATAGCTTTTGTTTAAGTATTCAAATCTAAAAAAACAATGAATGGGAAATTTTTTTAATATTAACTTTTAATTTCTCATAATTTTATTGGATAAAAATGCATTACGTAATTTTTTTAAATGAACATTAATTTTTAAAATATATTAAATTTAATAAGTTAAAATCGTTTACTAAAAATATTATTAAAATTCATAATTATCAAACTTTAATTAATTAGTACTTAGAATTAATATCATTAGATTCAAATAGTCAATCAATAAACATATCAATCCCATCTGAGTAGGAGAGTCAAAAATCAAAACGGCATACAAACAATAAACTTACAACATTCCAAATTATCCATCACAGGAACATTATTACAATTGAATTTTTTGCACGATAAAGAAACCACAAAAGAGATTTACATAATTATTTTTTTCATTATATGATTCTTCATTTGGACAGTAATGGCAACGTATTTTTAAGGGAAAATTGAGAAAAGAATAGTTTTGACCGTTAGGAATAGCAAAGACAATAAATTGATTCGAGATGATGTCTGACAGCCACCAGGACGTGATGGGAAACGTTCATGGCGGAACGCTACCCAAAAAATGTCACAAAAATGGCTTCAGCTCTGAAGGTCATGAATAGAATACTAGACTTTATTTTAGAAACTAACATTGTATTTAAAATGGGGTATCTCATCATTTTTAAATATTTCTAAAATTTACTTGAATTTAATAATTTTTCTAAAATTTACTCTAATTTGTCTAAAATTTGCTTGAATTTTCCAATTTTATGTGGACTCTTTTCCTGGTCTTTTTTTCTGGTCTCTTTTTTTACACAGTTTATATTTGTATTAATTTCGGTGGATTGCCTGATTGTGCAAGTGTCAAGTTAGATTAACATTATTTTTTTGTAGCATAATATATGTATAATATATTAGCTTTAAATATATTTAATTGTTTATTTCAATAATGTTTATTTAATACACTATCAGAGTACATGTTCCTATTCAGTCTCTTCTTCAAGATCTTCAAACCTGTATGAACTAATTTAAAGGTTGAAGATATAGACCATACTCTGTGTATCAAGCTTTTAACAAGACCACTTTTACATTTTTCCTCACAAAAAAAACTGTTCGGGGTAGTATATAGTCCTGTGTCTGTTCCCTTTCTCTGATTTCTGTCTCTTAATTACCATTCATCCTTCTAACCAGAACATCAAGGAAAGTGAGTCTATTATTAGCCTTAGTTTCAATTGTGAACTTTCATTCATGAAACTCAAAAACGGTTTTATGAGATTCTTCTTCAAACACTAAGAAAACATCATTCACATATCTTTCACAAACCAAAAGTTTATTTCCTGTGAACAAATCCATCTGTTTCTCTATGGAGTGCATAAAAATGGATGCCAAAGTAGGTGTTAAAGGTGACCCCATTGCCACTCCATCTATTTGCTTATACAGTCCACCCTCGTTTTGGGGACAAAAAATATCAAATTTTGCCCCCAAAACCAAGAATTCCCCAAAAACCAAAAAACACCCCAAAAATTAAAAAACATCGAAAAACTAAATAAAATTTATTCCAATTTTTTAAAATAATCAGTTATTGTTTTCCCAAATTTAAATTCCTTCCTTAAAAAAGTATTAAATTGCATTCTAAACTTGATGTATTCTTTTTGAACATCAAAAGGTATATATTCAATCGATGAAGATCTTAGGCTATTAAAAACTTCCAAGACCAAACCATTCAGCTCTTTATATTTATTAAATGGATTTTCTTTCATAGTTTCTTCCGATTTTTGTTTGTCACATTTTCTTTCATCCCAAATGTTAAGAATATTGTATAAATTATTTTTAATTCTAAAAATGGCACCTTTACTTGTAGAAAATTTTTCAATTAATTTTCTCTCTGTTGTTTTTCCATCCTTCAAACATTTCGCAATTTCAAATTTTTCGCTCGATGTCAGTTTTTTCGTTATTGGGGATAATGTTTTTGTAGTGTTCACTAAATCGCATCAGCAGTAGCAACCAATTAAGAGTTTTTAAAGTGATATTTAATTTAATTTTTTTGACTTTAATTTTAAAAAAAAACTTTCTTAATTGGATTTGCGACCCCTGAAATTTTTAAAACTGAAAAATTCAGATGCGCATTAGAAAGAAAAAATTTTCAATAAAAAAATTTTTAATTGAAAAAAAACTGCTGGTGTTTGAATAAGAACAATTAAATGTACAATTTTCAAATTACAAATGTTAAATTCCTTGTATTGAAAAATAAAAAA
>MQRK01226127.1:17898-29208 GCA_001938485.1 Girardia tigrina
CATAGACAATGTTTTTGGTTCACAGTATGTAAACACTCAAATAATATCACGTGATTAAAAGATATTGAGGTAAAATATGGTTGATTCAAATATGAATCACGGCGCATTGTAGGGTTAATGATAAAAAATCACACCGGATAAATTGCAAATCGAACAAGAAAACGAATTCTCGATTGAAAATGATTTATTTTTATCCAAGCGTCACAAACAATTTTTTGCGCCAATAATAATAATTTCAATGATCAATAAAAACTGACTCGAACAAACAAATTACAAAAATTTCTAATTTCGACCAAATTCAGACAAAATTCAAATAAAAATATTTAAAACAATTTGAATTTCATAAATCATATCGAAAATTAACAATAATAATAAATTAGAGTTGTTTTCCAAATCACATAAAACTAATTGAGGGAAATTTTTCATTTTATCTTTTAATTTTGAATGAATTCCGTTTCGAAATTATTTGAGAGAATTTCATTTATTGTGCTGACAAAAAGAGGAATATTTGATTTATTTTTTCAAAACCCATGATCCTAATTAGAATTAATTTTTTCCAGAGAGCTAATATCTTCTTGGGACTTAGTTATTGATTGATTCATAGATTCGGTTTAATTGGTCGATAGAATTCCATCGAATGTCGACTTGATTTCGGATTCGATTTATTTGTATTTTTTTATTTAAATTAAAACCCGTCGCGAAACAATAACTACTTCATTTCTAATGTTTTATGAATGCTCTTTGATGAAATTCGGTTTTTGGACACGAACCGTGAAACACTGGTAGTTTTGAATTCTCTGTCGTTTATAGATAACGGTACCAGAGTAATACAAAAATGTGAAGAATTTCAACAATATTTTAATCGTGTACCAGGACAGTAGTTTAATGCTGAAAATAGAAAATATAGATTTATTTACTAAACCATGGTTAAGAGGATAGTTTAACGAAATAAAGAGAAATATGGTAAACTTGTAAAATAAATTGATGGTACAATTCAAAGAACAAAATTCTGTTCACAAATATTACAAGACAGAAAATGCTATTTTTCAAGTATTCTTTTAATCAAATATTGACAGATGATGATTGCAATAACAGGGTCGTTTTCCGTTCTTAGATTGTCAACGTAAACAACGCAAAAATACCCATGTAAAAGTTATTTTCTTAGATGAAGCTTTGTTTAATCTAAACGGTATCGTACAAAAGCACATTTTTTTATTTTACTAAAAAGACTGAATTAAAAGAATGATTAGAATTAATTCTCTAGGACTGATCTTTTGACCTGCTGCTTCATATGGTATTATTATGTTGATCAAAAAGTTCTAATACACCATAGAATAAAAATATTTTGTCGGAAAAATTTTTTCATCAAAAACATGTCATCATTGTTCTCAACTATTTACCATCGATATGGATCCGGATCTGCTCGAAGTACCTTTCTGGTTTCTTTAAATCAAGAACAGGTGGCATACTTCCTCAACTTCGTCAATTGACTGGAATTTGCAGCAATTCATGAAATGCTGCATTGATCAACAGAGACCATAATCAGATGCAGCAGAACATTAACTGCATCCATTTCTTGGAAATTGTCAAGAGCCGGATACTTAGACTTCAATTTTTTATAAACACGTTCCAGTTGTTCGCAATATAGTTGAAAAAAATGTTGTTGGTCGACAGGAACGGGATTGATCTTTAGGTTCATTCCACCAGAAGTAAAGTGTTTGCACGAGCTTGCAATTGTATAATGATTGACTTTTCCTTGACCTTCAGCATCATATGTCTCTTTTGCATCATCTCTAGTTGATAAGTTACGCTTCCAGCAGTACTCGAAGCACTTTTTTGTCGATTTCCATCTTGCATTTTGTTTTGTATCTACTAATAATAAATTTTAAAAATGTATAATCTACAAACAAATTTTTAAAAAATATAATTTTTTAATAATAACATTATAATATTATGCAAGTCTATAAGTTTATTTGCTACAAAATAATTTTTCTATGGTGTATTAGAACTTTTTGGCAAACCTAATAACTGGTGCGCAGGCAATATCTGGACAAATTTTAAACCACCATTGTGAAAAGACGAAATAAAATTTCCAGAAGCTGTTTATATTTTATTGAAGGGCGGATTTCTGAATTACTGCTATTAGTAACTGCTATTTCCTCTTTACTGCTTTTTAGTAACAATCGATCATTTCTATGCCCCACGTTTTTGGTTAGGTATAAAATTTCTCACATGTCTAGAAAAAAATTATTTTCCTCTTTTTAGTGCATTGGTAATGCTTGAAAAACGTGGTTGTTTTTATAAAAATGTTTTTTTATTAATAATATTATTTAACTATTTTTAGTTATCATTTAGGAATTTTTTTTTCAAAATTTTTTTTATCAAATTGTATTGTCATCGGAAGCAAGCCTGTATAAAACTTCATTCATGAAAATAAACGAAAAGATTGCTATTTAATACAGTGTATAAATTTGTAGATAATCGTAAATGGTTTTTTGCAAAAAAAATTAGAAAAAAATATTTTTTTCAAAATTTTTTTTATAATATTGTATTGTCATCGGAAGCAAGCTTGTATAAAAAAATTCAGCTCAATTGGATGACTGAAAGTGGTCGAAAAATCAATCGCAAGATTTTTTCCAGACAAACAGACAAGAAAGCAAGCTAATAAAAACGTGGTAAAATAGTGTGAATTGTTCGAATGAATTTTTAATTGGCTATAGTTAAAGTAATAGTTCGAGTTTGATTGAATAGTGAATGTGGAATTGATTTGAAGGGAATTATGTAAGAAGATTATTAAGAACATTGACATATGAAGTTTTGTTGCAAATTTTATTACGACTAAAATGATTTATTATCAGCGTCTAGGGCATGACTTGTTACTTCAATTGAATCTTCCAAAATTTGCAATGAATAAAACAATTTCATGTTTTAATACATTCGAACCTTATTGATAAATTCCCCACACAAAGAAAACTATAGAAATTACTCAAAAAATGTCAACAATTTATTAATCTAAATATTATATGCTACAAATCATTAAATCTCAGAAAAATAACGAAGCCAAATCATTTATTTAATTACTTTATTTAGTTATTTTTATTTATTTATTATTATTTCTTATTTTAAGTAATTTATTCAATTCTTTATTTAATTATTAATTTAATTAAAAATTTTTAATGTCGGTTAATGTTCGGTCAATCCAATCTGCTATATCCGCTCCAATACATATTTTATAAACATATTTCTTTTAACGTTATTATTTTAGCTTTGTTATTTATAAAAAATATAAGTTTGTATTTTATTAAGATGAACCAAAATTCTTTTCGTATTTTCTACGTCTTTTTGTTCCATTGTTTCTTATAACCAAATAAAGATATTTTATATACATGTGTTATATGTTTTTAAAGCTCTTGAACTGCTCTATCACAATATATATTAAAACTTCTAATTAGTCGTTAATATAATTTTTATGGTCTTTTAGAAAAATCATGGAAAATTTTGAAATTCGAATTCTTTTACGCCATTACTGGAAACATGGCTTAAACGCAACTGCAATAACAAAGAAGATATGCGAAGTTGAAGGCGATAATATAGTCTCAAATCGTACTGCACAAAATTGGTTCAAAAGGTTCAACGAAGGCGACATTGACCTCGGAGACAATGCACGTTCAGGCCGACCTATCACCGTATATTCCGGAGCAATTCGTGAAGCTGTCGAGACAAATCCGTCAATAAGTACTCGCACAATGTCGGCCGAACTCGATATTCCTCAAACATCCATTGCACGACACCTTTACGCTCTTGGCAAGGTCAATAGACGATGTCGAGAAGTACCTCATGAATTGACTCAAATTCAAGCCGAAAAGCGTTTCGAAACTTGTCAAAAATTGCTTGAAAATCCGCGCGATAACCGTTTCATCCGTCGAATTGTAACTTGCGATGAAAAGTGGCTTTACTTCAGTAATCCAGACCAACAAAATCAATGGTTGGACCCCGGACAAATAGCGAAACCGGTAGCGAAACGAGATCGTTTCTCAAGGAAGGCACTTTTGTTTGTTTGGTGGAATTTCGAAGCCGTGATTCACTTCGAGCTGGTTCCAAATGGTCGTACCATCGATGCTGACCTTTACTGCGCCCAACTTGATCGAATGTATGCAGCACTTGGCGAGAAATACCCCTCTTTGATCAATCGAAAGCGAGTTCTTCTACAAAAGGACAATGCAAAACCGCACACTGCCAAACAAAAAAAGGAAAAAAATCAAAAATCTCGACGCCTTAGAACTTCTTCCACACCTAGCGTATAGTGCGGATCTTGCACCATCCGATTATCACCTTTTCCGCTCTATGGCACACTTTCTTCGTGGTCGCAGCTTCAATAATCTGGCCGAGGTCGAAAACGTGTGTCACCAGTTCTTCGCTTCTAAGAACAAGGATTGGTACTGCAGCGGGATCGCACAACTTGCCCATAGATGGGTTCAAGCTATTGATTCAAATGGCCTTTACTTTGAAACTTAAATGTTTTTTATTTGTTGTAAAATTATGTTAAAATTTTTAATAAAAAATACGAAAAGACTTTTGGTTCACCCTAATAATTTAAATGTTGCTTAATTTAATGCGGTTATTTTATTATTAAATATATTTTTGGTTGTTGTAATATTTGACATATCAAGGTTATTGAATCCCTAAAGCACCTTATATCAAATAGTCGAATTATTTCATCAAAATTAACATACTTAAATTTTTATTTCCTGAAGTCCAAAAAAATAGACAATCTTAGGTTGCAATTTTAGTTAGAATTAATCAACCTTCTGGTAATTTTATTAGTTCATCTTTTTGAAAAGTAGTTCAACAATTTTTTTTATTTTAAAATATATTGGAAAACCGTTTAAATTTTGCAAAATACAGTTTACAGAATAACTGTTTATATTAATCAAAGAATGAGTTGCTGTTATCGATTGGCTAATCAAAACATTTTGAAAATACAGTAAATAGTAATGTCAATAAAATAATATCATTAAATTGTTGATTTACGAAAAATGAGTGTTAAACATTGAATGTAACATTAGAACGAAACGCTATTCGAACAGATTGCAATGAAAATTTTGTATAATTCTATTTAGCGGTATGTATGAGAAAATTCTTAGGTTGTCTAGAATTAATTGTTGTATGTAAATAAATGAAATCTACTAAATGCTATGTAAAATCTCCAAACCAGATAGATTTTCTCGATTTTCTATCGTCTTTAATTTTAAATATTAGATTGATGCAAAAGAAATGTCGTTTTTAATGTATGTAATATTCATTGTTTGAAATCTTTAGAAAATCATTAATAAATATATTCATATTTAAATTTACTTTAAAGCTTAAACTTTACTCTATATTTTGATACCAAGTATGACATTATTGCTGTTAATTTAAGGTGTATTTACTTTATTTTAGAAATGTTAGAAAAGAAGGAAATGAGAACAATTTAATTCTACAATTTCAAACTACGTCGAGAAGTGACAGAAACGGCCCGGAATATTAACAATGTATTTTGACAACATACCACTAATTTACGAATAGTACAACGTTGGTGTTCTAAGTTTCGTAGTGGCTACGAGAGCCCTGAAGACGAAGAACACGGTAATCGACCATCACACTTTGACGACGACCATTTGAAGAAGTTAATCAATGCCGACCCGCATAAAAATTCACGGGATGTCGCTCAAGAAATCAACGTTACCAATCAACAGTTGTTCGCTATCTGAAGAAAATCGGGAAAGTGAAAAGGCTGGAAAAGTGTGTACCGCACGAATTAAACGAATATCAAAAAAATCGTCGTTTTAACGTGTGTTCTCTGCTTTTGCGTAATCAAAGCGACCCATTTCTGGATCGAATTGTAACGTGCGATGAAGAAGGGATCCTATACGACAACCGGTGACGTTCAGCTCAGGGGTTGGATTTCAATGAGGCTCCAAAGCCTTTCCCGAAGCCAAAATTACACCAAAAAAAGTCATGGTAACTTTTTGGTGGTTCGCACATGGTTTAATCCATCACAACTTCCTAAAACAAGGCGAACAATTACTGCGGAAAAGTATAGTCAGCAAATTGACAAAATGCACCAAGAACTACAAAACTCGGCCGGTATTACTCAATAGAAATGGGTCAATTCTTCTGCAAAAATTCGCGAAAAATGCTTCAGAAACCAAGGAGATGCTGAAAGAGCCTGGGACGAGTTCATCGCCTCCAGAACGCCAGAATTTTATGAAACTGAATAAAAAAACTTGTTACCCGTTGGCCACAGTGTGATCAATGTAATGGTTTTTATTTTGACTAATAAAATTAATTCTAAAGAAAGTTATGTTCATTTAAAGTTGACGGTTAAAAAACGACATTTCTTTTGCATCAACCTAACATTAACGAAATTTGCTAATTGATGAGAAATTATTATTATAAAAATCTGATTTCATAGCTTACTGATACAAATAGTAGTAAGGATAGTTTTGTATGAATTCTGTTTGGCCAAAATTGATATTATTGTGATGAATCTTGATATAAATAAATTAATCGATATTATTTTAATACATTTATTTATATTATTGTATTCATTTCTTTTACATTTTTTTATTGTTTCTATAAAGTTCCATTTGAAATAATTTTAGTTATTAATAATATGATTCTGACTTTAAAATAAAGTTCTTCTGATGATCGACACTTTAATATGTTATTGTTGTTTTAAGTTTTTATTTATTTACTTTATGTTTGTTTCATTTTAATGCTTCTGTTTTGCAATTGGAATATTATTTAATATTTTCCAAGTGAATCTGACGAGATCTAATTTTCAATACTAGGATTTTTTTATAAAATTGATTTTGTTTAACCTTAGTCATCTACGTGGTGGGGCCAGTAAGTCTTTAGATTTGACAAGAAAATAAAACAGCAACAATGACATTTTTATTATAAAGTTCAAATGTAACAGATATTCATTTCCTAATACATGAATCTTGCAGCTCTAATTACTTCCGTCAACATCCAAGGGTGTCATCAAATGTATTTTGAAATTGAAATTTGGAAACAATTGACCAAAAATATTCTTGACTTCCATTTTCAGTTCTTTTGGAGTAATGAGGGTGTTAAAGACACAGAGTCCCTTAGAGTCAAATCCGGATTGTATATTGGATGCTGCAATAGGTTGAATTCATATTATCCCACTTGAGCTATGATAACGCAGTACATGCGAATTAGAGCGTTGTCGTGGAGGATTGAAAGAAATATGCCTTTTATTAGTGTTTTAGCTTGAAAACGTGGTTGATTAGCTCAGATTAATATATACCATTCCTCGTCCTTCCTTTTTCAATGAAATCATTTTGTGAGGAAATCACGATTGTAAGAAGTTCCACGATTGATTTTGTTTTATAAAAAATTCCTAAAGGAGTCGACATTCAGCAGAATCCTGTTTGCTTTCAGCGACATGCAGACTGATTCAGGCGTGTACGCAGAAAAATATTTCAGTGTGATATAAATATTACGCAATATTTGTTTTCCTATTCGAGTTTTTATTTTTAAAGTTAAAAAAATTAATTGTTATTATAATAATAAAATTTATAATACCATCGAAATCCCACATTTAAGAACTTTTATGAGAAATATAATTACATACATTTATAAAATAATTACAGAAACATAAATCTTCTTGGGTGCTTCACCAAAGTGTCTTTAACTTTGTCAGTCTCTAAGAAAGCACTTCATTACTGGTGAATGTTCATTATAGATAAGCCATTTAATCTAAACTGTGATGTCTTGTTTCGTAAGTAAGTCTTGATTCTGCGCAATATAGAAAAAGATTAAAAAAACATCGGCTTTTGTTACTGATAAAGTTCTACATAACTTCAAAATATTGTGAATTGTAGGATATAAATGAATGTTACAAATATTCAAGCAATGGATACAAATATTCAATGCCTCCACATCGTCACTTATCCAAAAAAGATTTATTTAGTGCAACTAATATCACTTGACTATTAATATCATTACTGGCTTCTATAGAGAGGAAGATTTCGTTATCTGCATCATATTTAATATTTATCTTCCTAATCCTCCTGTGATGAGCCTGGACTGGTTGGATTATTTCATCTTTCGATATAATGTTATCTAGATATTTTTCGCAATGTTGTTCAAACAGTTGAGACGTTCGTCTCATATTTCACCAAAAAATATTTAGGAACACATCGTGAACAACAGTTGCAAATTCAAATAATTATAAGTATGGCATGAGTAGAATCTTTGCTGATGTTGTGCACAATTTTCAATTGGTCTTTATTCTCTCCAAGTTGAAAACAGGCTCTCGTTCATTTTGCGAATTCGGAAGATAATTGTAGATGTTTGTACGCGATGGACAATCATTTACATAAGTTTCTTGCAGCTGTTTGTGATTTTCGGGGAAGTCAATGTTACTTATGAGAGAAATTTGTTAACCGATATATTAAGAACACCAATATTGGTTTTCACACATTTATTTTCATCAAAATTCGAATTGTCTTTTGGGCAAACTTTCATAAGTTAACATATCGCTAAATTGATATTTTTTTATTAATGTCTAGTTAATAAACAATTATTTAAACAAATTTTATTTTTAATTATTTTCAGATTTTATTATAAAATTCTACTTTTATAATTTCGTTAATAATTTTATCTAAAAATTAATTTAATTTTAAAATGATTTTATATGGAGAAAAACATTGATTTAATCAATTTAAAAAAAATAAATTAAAAAATTATTTAAAAAATTAAAAAATAATGGCAAATTATGTTTAAAAACAAAAACACGCCATTTGTTAAATTTATTTTTTATGACAATTAATTTCGACGGTGTAACCGTCATCGTCAGGTCTCAAGAAAGAAATGAATTTTAAATCTGCTTATATAGGCAAGCAGTGATTATGTCATCTAAACACAAAATTATTTTATTTAAAAATTTTAATATTCAAATTTTAATCGATTTAATATTTTAAAATTTTTAAAATATCTTATGTTGTAATTGAAAATGCAAACTATGTCCGAACAACTAATCATCGTGAACATTTAAAATACCAATTTTCCACCTGGGTGTGAGAAACCTTTCCAAATACAAAAGGTCAACATACAAAATTAAACATACGAAATTTAAAATATTCCTCACATGATAAATTCACGGTTAGAAAATAATCACATAAAAAGAAGTTTTGTGATATCTCTAACTGTGTGGCATCGTTATTATTGACACACATTCATTTAAAGATTAATCTAAAACTCATTGACTGCACCATGTTAACTTCTTCGAAAATGTAAATCAAGGCAAAATATTATTCCTAAAGAGCTAATGTAAGAAATTTTTCTTCATATCCAATAGTATTTTATTTAAGATTGTTCATTTTCTCTTTTAACCTTTTCATATTTTCGAAAATTTCCACTAAAAGATTATTGATAAAACGTTCAAACACCAATCTTTCAGGATTTCTTTTCCAATAAAATGTTTAAAAAATAATTGAGTCACTTGGAACTCACTTGCGTAACGGAAGAATTAATATTTTATTTGTTTTTTTCAATTTTCAACTTGTTTTGTTTAATTTTTTTAACAATATTATTTCAGTTGTTATATGAAGTGGTTTGCCTGATTTATTGAATACAATAAATAGTATAATATACAATAAAAATTAAAATTTTCTTCTATGATTTCTGTAGACTTTAGCAGATTTTGTAGAAATGGAAGATCTAGAGAAAGGCAGTCTTTATCCACACGTTGAAAGTATTCCTGAACTTAGTGAAGTTGTTTCGAAAAATTGCATCGAATATGCATATAAAATCAAAACTGCATCTCATTTTCCGGAACCTGCGGATAAAGCTGCATTTCTTAGACGTAGACGATATTCTGCAGAGTATGATGAAGCAGTACCTTTTCCATATTCGTGGCCCCCTGGTGTTACTGATCGAGTTTAACTCTAAATCCCTTTATATATATTAGAACGTATATTTAGAGTGAGAATTAATTATGCTGAAATCGGAAGCTTGAAATATTTAGTGGTTTTCTAATTGAACTGTGGTCTTTTACAGTTTAAGTGGCTGTTTTGAAATGTCAAATATTAATGGAATTTTATCCAACAATTTAATGTTTTGAAAATAAATGTTAACCCTGACTTTTGAATCATTTATTAATCACATAAAAACAATGAGATTCACTAAAAAAACTTTTATTTAAAGGGACAAATAAAATTGGAGTATCAAATGTTGATTGTGAAGGACAGGTCCATTCTTTAAATTTTTAAAGTAATTAATTGTTATAAATAATCTCTAAAATAAAGCAATATTTAAAATCAAAAGTTTTCTAAAACATTTATAACTAAAAAAAATATCTTAATTAATTTTAAAAGTTATTTTTATAAATAATTGAATTTTAATTGTTTTGCATTTATTTTAAGTCATTCTGAAGAATAACTTTATGAAATTTTTGTTTTCAGAGATGTAATAAAAAAAAGGTAATTTAAATTTAAAAGTCAATTAAAATTCGATAAATAATTAATAAAAATATATATAGAAACTGCCATTAAAAATTTTATAATTAATGAATCGCTATTAAATAATAATAAACTTAAATATTGCTTAAATTAAATATTTTTGTATTTTAAATTCGTATATTGTATTTTAAAATCATAAATTGTATTTAAAATAAAAAAGAATTGTATTTTAAATTTAAATATTGATAGTAAATAAAACGTTAAACTCTTTTTTTTGTTAATTTGGGTTAAAATAAATTTTGTTGATTTTAAATCAAATTTTATCAAATAATAGAATACTTAATCTATAAAATTAAAGAAAAATTTTTAATTTTTAAAAATCTCGTTTTAACAAATAACTTATCAGTATTATAATTCCATATTTTATGTATAAGAAATTTGGTCAAAAGAAAACGAAAGTTCCTCAAGAAAAATTGTTTAATAATTGTTATTTGTGTTATTAATAAAGTTTTGGTGTTAATGAATTATAATCTTGATCAAGAAACCAACATTGATTATTAAATTATCTTTTTTGCAGAGAAGATTCACGTTTTCTGGGACAACATTTGAAAACGTTCTCTCAAAATTATCATTCTCTCAAGTTTATTATAATTGAATATTTTTTGAAAAATTATCTTTAAACTTCTTTCTTCCCTTATATAAACTGACTTCACATACTTGTGTTGTAAGTACTTTCCATTATAAAAAGAGAATATCGAAAAACGCAAAATTTATTAAAATTCAAATTTGTGCCAAAACACAATATTAAAACAAATCAGGAGTTTATAAAATTAATCTG
>MQRK01226132.1:6672-32277 GCA_001938485.1 Girardia tigrina
TGGATCTAAGAAAGAAATCGAAGGATCATTAGATATGAATAATATGCCTAAATATTGTTTAATTGTACCTTATTCTGAAGGATTTAAAAACTTTAAAAATGCATTGTTAAAAGCAACTAACCATGAATTAAATTTAAAAATTATATCATGATCTCATAAAATTCAAAATATGTTCAGTAATAAATCTATTACACCTTTAACACTTTGTTCTGATATTGTTTATGAATATAAATGTAATGGCTGCGATGTCACATACATTGGAGAGACTGCCCGTCATCTCTGTAAACGAATTCAAGAACATGGTCGAAAAGAGAGTAAGAGTTATATTGCAGAACATAGGAAAAAATGTAAATGTGATGTTAATTTTGATAATTTCAAAATTCTGTGTAAGCATTTTGACAGTTATTGGGAGAGAGTGTCGTGTGAAGCATTGTTAATAAGGTCACGTTGCCCTAAAATCAATGTTCAATCGGCAGTCTCAACCAGCTTATTGAGAATTTTTGATTAGCGTGATTTCATGCAATCGATTATATAATCATCATTTTTGTATTTATATACAGGTGCATTAATTAATAATCAATGACCTGAAGATGACGGTAGATCCGTCGAAATATATTGTCTTAAAATATATTTTTAATGGATGCCTTTGGTTATTAAAATTTTAGTAAAATGTTGTCCATTTCACTGGTAAGCATAAAATAATAAATATAAAGTGAATTTCAGAGTGGTTTTTGTTAAGTGGCCTGATAGGCCCATCAAGTATATTTAACAGATCTTTGATTTTTGACACTGTATATTTCATTTATCTAAAAAAATCCAAATAGAATGATAAAGTTATTATTATTTTTATTAATCCTAACCAGATATGGAGACGGTTTGGATGATTTTAAACAGTCTGAATGTGGTAAAATCAAATCGTGTTTAAGATGGTCTTCTTGTAATCTTCCGTATTGCGACTTTGGATTTAGTTGGAAAGCTATTGTTTATAATTCCACATCATATCTGGAAATTGAACTAGTCGGTAAAACTACAAGTGGTTCAAATGGATATTTAGCCTTTGGGGTCTCAAACGTTAATAAAATGGTTTGTTATATTCTAAAACAATGGAAAATAGAAATAATAAATATTATTCGATTTATTTATCATTGATAATCAGTTACAACAGCCTGATCATTCTCATCACCAAGGTCCTTGTTGATTTTCAATTCTGAAAGACCGATTTTATAAGGTTAAGGACCATGTCAATTCTCGGTATTGTTATTGTATTTTAGGAATAATGAAACATTTAATTCTTCATTTCATCTGACTTTTTTTCTGTTAAATTATTTTAAGAAAATATCTATAGTAGTAAGACTTATCAGGAGTCATGTTAGAAGTGGAAGGACCAACAAGTAAATTGCGGAATTAAATTTCATTTTTCATACTTATGTATGGACAATTGCAAATAAGATATCCAGTGGTTTATCAGATGATCATGTCGTCCAGAAAAAAAAGATGAAAGTCTTCATCAAAATTAGAAATTAAGTGACGTTTAAGATGGTCTTCTTGTATTCTTCCTTATTGCAACATTGGATTTAGTTTGAAAGCTATGGAATATCATTTCACATCATATCTGGAAATTGAACTAGTATGTAAAACTACAAGTGTTTATATGGATATGAAACGTTCAATTCAGCATTTTATGAAAGGGGGCAAATTCCAGTCAATGAAGCATGCCGTTTGTTATTTGATTCACAGAAGCAAGAATGGTACTTAGAGAAGATCCGTTAGCTAGCATATCGATGGCAAATTTTTGTGAACAATGATGGCCTGCACGTTGATGAATAGTTTTTATTGTGTAAATAATATTTTGCTACAAAATATAGTTTTTATGGTGTATTAGAACTTTTAGATCAATTTAATAACATAAGTCTAACACGGAAATAAAAAGCAGATTTTTTCTATTGAATTAAAACTTACATTGGACGTCAAAATTAGACCCAATCAGGCCAATTGAGATAACTTTAACAAAACTAAGTTAATAAAATATTTTCTTTATAATTAAACAAAACAAAATATGTACTAATATGTTTTTAAGTAACAAACAATTGTTTGTAACTTTTTATTTTTATTTTAAACTTTTGACCACCACTGTATATATATCGTTTCTTCTTTTGCTAGTTTATTTTCGGATTTCTTTTAAGATAAATGCTTAGCAATAGTAAAGCCTTCATAAGAAACAAAAAAACCTTTGGTATTTTCTATTTATTGATTTCTATTAAGGTCTAAATCCAGCCAAGACTAGAGTTTTTAGAGACGACTTTGGTGTCATTTATGAGAACTGAAAATGCTTCTTATGTTTAGCAGAAGTTTTCTTTTATTTCAATACCCTTAATACAATTTGCGATCAGATATTCTTTAAAAAGACATAAAGACCTCATAAATTAATTATATTCTAAAATATAAAATATAATATAAAATTTTAATCAGAAGTAAAAGTCATTTGGAATTATTTATTAAAGAAAATTCAGAAAAACAAAAATAAATAACAACTACAAAATAATTGATAAGAATTTTTGGAAAACCAAAATTAACAAAAACAAAATAAATAAAATATTAAAATTTAAAAAAGAATCGTGCCGGTTTAACGTCAATAAAGTTTAAAAAAATTTCTCAAAACAAAATTCATTGCTAGTTGTTTAAATATTCAGACAAAAATTTGGAAATTTGAAGTATTTTTATGTGTAATATGAATTAAGCAAAATTTGAACAAGTTAGGGATGGATTTTTGTCTTCAACCGAGTGATTTGTCCACCAGATCTAACAAGGTTTACAGTTTACTTCTTTTAATATCACTTCGGGTAATATCATGATTCGGTCAATATCACATTTTTATAATTTTCCTATGACATGATTTTAGTCGGTTTCAACTATATTACATTGATCAATTCTGATGCTGTGAAAAACATACCGGGTAACCGCGGTAAAAACTTGTCTTTAGTTGCATTAATTTCCATGAGAAACATTTTATTTTATAATCTTGTTGAAGGTGCCTGTAATGGAGAAAATTTTATGCAATTTCTGCAAAAATCATTTGATGAATGTTGATCGGTGAATATCCATAGTGGATAGATGTATGCAAGTTAAACCCCGTTTCATCAAGAAACAACAGAGTTCTATTTCTCAATGGATAGATCTCTTTTGCATGCACACGCCTTCTCATTTCATTTTGAACTGAATTTGCATTAAAACTCACCTTCTTTAGTCTTTTTCGCGAGATATTTAACTTCCTTAAGTAAAGAGAAGTTGTGGGCTGTGAAACATAAATATTTTGTTCCTCGAGTTTTTGTTCATCCCAATTTGCGTAAGAGTGCAATCATCGTGCACTATTTCTGCTAATTTCGGCAGTGTCTCGTTGTTTTCGAGTGGTTTTCAGACGGGTTTCTGGATCAAGGTATCCAAAGGTATACCGTTTTCTTCAAATTTGTGAATTTTAATTTTTTAACGGTTGAAGGTGATAAATTCAACCGTGTCGCAATATCACGAAACGAGTCCACACTGTTTAACATTCTCACGAAGGTGTTCAGCATGTCGATTGTAATTCTAACTCGTGGTTTTTTGGTTCGGATTGCAATATCATTTGGCTGTTCTTCGTTCATTTATGATTATATTTAAACTATAATTTAACAAATAAATTAAATATATATTGTATTTTTTTAAAAGTATATAATTAAAAAGGCATTAATTTGTTTTTATAGAGAGTTTATATTTATTAATAAAGGATATATATTATTAATAAAGGATATATATTTCTTAATAAAGGATTTATATTTATGAATAAGGGATATATATTTTTTAATAAAAGGTTTATATTTATTAATAACCCTGTAAGAACACTTATATGATATTCAACATTTTTATTATTTTTTTACAAGTTAATTTGTTCTCATTACATTTTTAACACATTTTTCGTAGGTTTGCATTGTTTGAATAGATTAATATTTCATATTTTCCAATTATCTGAATCAGAATTTAATACTTGAATATTATGTAAATATCTCAAAAGTTTAATGGGTTATAATTAAAATGAGTTTTAAAAAATATTGAATTGATTTATTTGTGTAAAAATTTTTAAATAAAATATTCAAAGCATTTACAATTTTACAGTGATTTTTAAATTTAAAATAAATTAAAACATTAAACTTTAAATTAAATTAAACTGATTTCAGAAAATAAGGATTAAAACAGTAATTAGACATCTGGATTGAAGATACTCAATCCCAAATTAACATACAACATTCAAAAATCCCTAACAGTGCTAAAAGAAATAATTTAGAAATTTTAAATCAATTGAATTTCTAACACTTGATGGTTTCTAGCATTGAATAAGCATTTTTGAATCATTGTCGGATGGACCATTAGACAACGTAGGCCACTTCATATTGGTCTCTCTACTTAAGGGGCTCAGCGAAAAAAGATAAATGATTTTTAGGATTAAGTTAAAAGTATTAGCAATTAAAAAAATTAAATTATTTTTGGTTTCTTTTCTTTCTAAATAAATTAGCAGTCAATTCATACGAATTTTCACAATATCTAACTTATTAGATTCATGATCCAATAAAGTTGTAGACAGCATATCGACATTTACGTTATTAACAGTTCCGCGACTGACATTGAAAATGAAAATATAAACTTCACTGAATTAAGCTTTGAAAGCAACTGACGGTGGAGTTTGCAAGTTTCAAAATGGTTCGGACCTTTTAAATGCATGACTGTTTGTGCGCCACAATAATACTTCAAACAAAACAATAAGAGCGTTTGAAATACAATCAGAGTTTCATCAAAGATCACTTATAATTCTATTATTGTCCTAATCTGATATTTAAACCTTGGATTACAAGTCAGTATAAAGTTTTCTTATTAAATGAAATATAAAACCTTATACCATCCCTTGTATATATCTCTTGTTTCATTATTTGTAAAACGGTTAATAAGGACTCTACTCTAATGTATTTTATGTACTTTCGCCAATCTAAAAAATGTATGACAAAAATTAAGTTTCTATATTGCAATTTTTATTAATTGTTTGAATCTAATGGTAAACTTTAATTTCAAATTCAGATTGATAATGGAGTTGTTTATTGCTATGTTGAAAATAGTCTAGTTGATGTTGGAGCCGCATATAATGACCACCACAACAACCAACCCCTCAATTATTGGGATCTGGATGAAGTAAAGAACAATTTTCATTATTTAATATTGTTTGTTCATAGTTTTAAATCTTAAATGCAATATAAAAATAAAACAATCGAATCTCTAACGTGTGTAATAAAATAACAAAAAATGGTGATTTTACTCAAGTAACAGGATTCTGAAATAGGATATTTTGAAAGATCTTTTGTAATCTTGGAAGTTTCAAAAGAGTTTTTTTTAATAAATCGAGAAAGCTTTTGTATATTGATAGAGCATTATTATCTGGACCATCTACGGGAATTCTGTTTAAAATTTCCAGTTCCTAGATTTTGCAAAAATACGAATAATCCTAGGAATCAATTAATTCTGTCCTGAAAAGATATGTTGATAAAGATATTTGCAATTTGCTAATTTCAATAAACAATTTTGTAATGAAAACTTTTTCTGAGAGAAGAGCCACGCAATTTTCAACGGCTGTGATTGATAACTGTAATAGCTTCAACTAATGAAATTTATTTGGTTGACAAAAGATATCTAGTTAACTTGTCCAAAAACACTTGTGAATGCGTTGAATGGATCAATTCTAAAATTCCTTGCTATAATTGCTCACAAAAGTTTGAATGTTATTGATTGCGTTCATGATGAATATACCACAGGAATTATTTTAGTTCATATTCTAATAATGTGCTACCTTCAACTACAGCTAATTTGGTAACGTCGAATATTTCAGCCCCCATCCAAAGAAGAGGAACAGGTAGACCAAAGATAAAAAGACATTGTTTAGCTCATGAAAGTTATTAAATAAATTTTGTTTATAAAGTTCGAGTTTATTAATTTTAATTTGAAAAAAAACTGATTTCGAGTTTTTCAATTTTGAAATAAAAAGTTCGTGTTTTCTAATTTTGACAATAAATGCTCGTGTTTTCCAAATGCCCCTGTTATAGTGGGTTGGAAGGCTGTCTGAGATAATTAAATACTGTAATGAAGTATTAACTTTAATTTGTGTCGTCCCAGTGTCGTTTTTCGACAATGAGAGGCATTGTCTCGTGAATTGCAGGGTCAATCTGTTCTTAAAATACATTTAATCGATATCACACCATTGATAATCATGAGTAGATGCCGTGTTAGTATCCGCCTTTGTAGGCTGTGGACTGACTGAAGAGAGATGGAATCGCTCGTGGATAGTTAAGGAATAGTGAATTGGTTCTCGAGTCGACGAAAGGTGATGGGTTGATTGTTAGATCGATGAGAAGCGATGATTCGATCGATAAATCAATCAGAAGAGATAGATTGATTTGGTGGTTCATCGAACAATTGCTTGTATAGCTTTCGAATAGTGAATCGTAAGTCTCTAGCGTTTTTGATTAGATAGCCCTTTGTTGTCGCGTTTGTTTTTCTTACCGGTTTTCTTTTTTCTTTTCAAACAAATGGATTTTTTGGTTTCGATTTATTAATATTTTTGATTTAATAATTGATTTTTATATATGTGGTGTTACAGAAATCAACGGAGAAAAATTGTGAATAGAATAAAAGAAGAAAACGAACGAATTGTTTAAATATATCACTGTGCAAATTACTATGTACACACTTTTAAATTACTGTAAATAAACATAGTTGTTAGGTATTGATCAATCAAAAATAAAGATTACTAATCGTGCGTACTATTCTCACTACTTCGATTTTCTTTTATCATAAATCATGCTCCTCAACCTCATGCAGAATCCATAAACTCGTACTACCCAGTGACAAGAGAAATCGGTCTAACTGAGTCCGGCGCGGTTGCTCATATACTGATGCTGCGATTGGGCAAAAGTAGTTCTATATCTATTTCAATGGGTCAATCCATGCCCCTGAATACAGTATGCATCATTTGTTGTTCTGACTTATTTATAGGCCTTAACTACCAACTTCAATTTGTGTGTGTAGCAGTGATTTTAATAAACATAATGTTTCAATTCGGGTTTTCTCAAAAACGAGTTTTTTACGAATATGACCATTGTATATCTGTAGATGAGTCAAATGATGGAATATCAGCATGATTTTTTGCACAGTTGTTAACTATTATGAGACCTACAACGTGGCAGTCTTAACTCAGTTTCCTACTTGTGGTCCCTTTTTTCAGCTTTGGTCACATATATATTAGAAAAGAAAAGATAGGGTATACTAAGTGCTGCTGTTTCCTTTGCTGGTGGGACAGTCGAGATGGCGCTCTCCAGTACCAAAGGAAAGATTGGCCTTTACGAAATGTGACTTCCTGGTTGAGCAACATCAGTCACCAATCTTTAGTCGAACGTCGAAGCGTGATATTGCTGCATTTCCACATTAAAGTCAGGTTGATGAAGCAGCTGGTGAAAGTTGGTCAAGGAATGTGCGGCGTTCAAAATACCTGGTCAAGAAATTTCATGCGCTGAGTGCGGCAAAGATTAAAGAAAGAGTGCTTGTGGGACCGCAAGTCAGAAATTTGCTGAACGACAACCACTTTAAAGAGGTCTTTGATCACCTTCGGCAGGCAGCTTGAGAGCTTTCAAGTCCATATGTCAAGGGTTTCTCGGAAATTTCCGCGCTCCGAATTATGTGGAACTTGTTGAGCAGCTACTACATTCATATGAAGCTTTGGGGTGCAATATGTTTATAAAGCTTCACTTTTTGATGTCTTATTTCGATTTCTTCGCACAGAATATGGGCAGTATAAGTGACAAACATGGAGAGCGTTTCCACCAAAACTTCGCTGTAATGGAAAAACGCTACAAGGTAAAATGGACATCTGCCATGATTGCGGACTACTGTTGGATGACGCAACGTGACCCTCCTGACATTCACCTTAAGCCAGTAACTTCTTCAAAGCCCTTCTAAGCACTGTTTACATCTTTCATGTTATTATTACTGCATATCTGTTTGTATTAAAACTTTTTCTGTATAGCTACAGCAATTAGCAATTCACAAATTTTATCTAAAATAGGCTGAAAATTTGGGAAATAATTTCTCTCATTCTCATACTACTGGATGCATGGCGACCAAAACGGACATTAGATTCGGAACGAGGGCTATCGAATTACTAGTAAAGGCAATCGGACTAATAAAAATATCATAATAACGTCTTTTTTTGTTTAAACAAACTAAATGAAAAAATATGGACAGAATTATTTAGCGGACAATTAAAAAAACACTGATATAAAAACATTGCGCTCTGTAGCGAAATTAGAGCTACATGCGTGTAATTTATCTTATCATTGATGTTCCAGTGTCGACTATAGAACTCAGTATTAGTTTGTTCTATGTTGTATATGGGAAATTTTTTCAATTGGTGCCGAATTTCGGTTTTTTCGAACGGTTCGGAATAGCCGTCTTGATGAAACTGTTGTCCCAGGTTCCAGCTTCATCAGCTGTAATTCTGCACATCTGTAACTTTTTTTCAAAGTCTTTCAAGTTATTCGATTGCCAGTCTCAATATCAAGACTAATTCGTCTTTCTGAATGTTTATTATTTAATATTAAAGTGTGGAAACTCGGATAGCTAAAATCTTATTTGTCTGTCATGTATATCCAGTAAAAGAGAAATAAATTAAAGTGTGATATCATACTCATGTTTAGTAACATCTATCTAGTTATTTTAGCGAAGACTTTTTGTCAATGAAAAAAAGAGTAAAGTTATTCGTATCTAATTTACTATGGATCTACGACAAAACGCTGCGAATGAAAACGTCGAATATAATTAAATTAATATTATTAAAATTATTTAATTTAGTAAAATTTTATTTAAGTAATATTAATATTATTAAAATGAATATTATGAATTGAAAATTTTTCAAAAATGGCTATAAATTAGCTGAAAATGTGTGGAAGTTGCAAAAGATTTCAACGCATATTTGTGGTGAAAAACTAAATTATAGAAAATTTAAATGAGTCCAATCGGTTTTGTAGATAGAATGTTAATATTTTGTTTTTAAGAAAATATTTTTTAAAAGTCTAAATATTTTTAAAAAATAAAAAATCATATAAAAATATTATTTTAATCTAAGTTTTGGAATTATTTTTATAATAATATTGGAAAACATTGTCTTTATTTTTAAATTTTTTTAATGTCAAATAAATTAATACTAAAATTTAAAAAAATAGTTTTGTCCGCGACGTTTTTGTTCGCGGCATTTTGTCGTGATACCTATACTATTAGCATTTTTTTTTAATGTTAAAAATCCATTAAGATGATATCCTTCAACTAAATGCACATAATATAGCGCTTGCACAATCTTTGGTCAAGCTGATATAAAAATAGCAATAATGTTTAATAAAAGAAATATGAATATATGTTGATCACATGTTTTATTATAATTAAAAGGTCAATGATTTTCACGAATAATTTAAGTGAGTCGGTTCAAAGTGTTTGATATGAATGATAAATTTAATATCAAATAAAAATAAAGATGACTTTCATTTCATTCATTTAGGTAATTCATTTTAGGTTAAATTTAAAAGTTTTTAAAATAATTCTTGACTAGATATATTAAAAATCTTTTTCCTGTGCAACACGTTTTAAGATTTTTGACTCACTGTACTCATATATTTCAGTAGTTGCAAGTTTATTTGTTTTTCGTTTTTGACGAATTCAGATGCAATTAAATTATTCGTGCAGTACGGTTCACAATTATTTTTGTAAAAAAATTTTTAAATCAAGACTCGAAAAATCTCGTTCGGAGTACATATACAGCACTTGGGAATCTAGGATTGGTCACGCGATAGAGTCCCTAGAAGTACTGAACTGAAAACCAGTATTTTCAAAGCAAAATGTTTAAGTGAAAGACCAAGTTCTAATTTCATACTGAACAAGATAAAACAACAAAAAAATATTTTGAGTACAAACACCACATGCTCTCCTCTCCTTAAGACACGTATTTCGGAACTTCGAGTACTATGAGATTTATGTGATTGAAGTCTTCTTTTTTACGTAGCTAGCAGATATCCTCCACCACGGACACGTTTATTTCAACTCTTGCTTTGCCTGTAACCAAGCTGACGTCGCATCATACAAGTCTCTTCTCCACTGACATTCTTTTACAAGCATTGCAAGCCATATCGTTTGATTTAAACCGCTCATATAGTTGCTGAGTTATTTTATAGACATTCTGTTCTACTGAAATGTCAAAGTCAGCACCACTGATGATCCGTTTGATGACACTGCTCACCGGTCTCAACCATCCACACACCGGGTAGAGTTCAATTATTTTCCCGGTCCACACGAAAAGACTACATCGAGTGAGGCACTGTGGCAATTCTGGAATACTCCCATCTTGTTTCCATTCGAGCTATTCATCAGCTCCTACTTTAAACGCTAGTCCAAAAACTCGACCACCATCGATTGTAACAAGAGGCTTTGCTTCCAATCCATTACTCTTGAGCAACACCAAGAGATGTCTCATCGAGACCTTGTCGTGTTTACTACGATTTCGTTGTACTGTGCATCAATGTTAGCCTGCAGTAACTGGTTGAAACCAAACATTTCTTACTAAACCTTCTGCATAATTTTCAGTCCGATGCTCAATCCAAACCCAAGACGAGTCAAGTAGACCGATCGTCTTTTGTAATGAACGACTTAATAGCATCCTAACAATCGATCTATCTTTATCTGAAGGCAAGCGCTACCAAAGTCCACAATCATCAAGTTGCGCGCCATATGAGGCCAATCCCTCAGTTTCTCCGCGGTGTGACTAGAGGTGGATTCATTTAATGTTCGGTAGTCGAATTCCGGTCGGAGCATTCCCTTTACTTGCTGCACGACTATCATAACTGGTATATCGGTGGCCTCGAACCTTCTTAATCAACCAACCATTCTTCTGTTTAAATTACTCCAACTAATGTTCACTTTAATTTCGTGTTCTTTGGTCGAAACATTTTGCTGCACTGTTATGGACTGGAGATGTTTGATCCCCCTTTCAGAACCAGCGAACTGTCCGGAATTTTCCAGTGAAGTCGGTGTCTGATATCAACTGGTTTTGATCCATCTGAAGTCTCATGAGTAAGTTTCTCAATAACAAGTGTGATACGTATTTCTGGCGTTTTCCATAGGTAATTTTTCCCAAGATGCATCTGTCATACTGCTTTTTTTCTTTTTGACAATATCTCGCGGAGAAATGGGGGATCGAAAAAGGCAGGAAACCCCGGTCATTCCAAAATCGACTGCTCTGAGATCCAAAAGTGGGGCGATTGAAACTGATTGTCGTTGTATGTCCGAACTTGATGTCAAACGTACCGAATTGATGGCAGGCATGGTCCATTCGTAATCTGATGGGAGACGTATAACTCAGTCACAATGAGACTGATGACTGGCTGTTTCTCCAGACGTTTTCGTCTCATAAATGGCGGTCGTTAGCACAAACAATATTGTCGGTTCGATGACTGGTTCTAAAAATTGCGAGAACGAGAAAAAGAAATCTCTTCATTTTTACGACAATTTTGGCTTGAAACGATTCAGTTTATAATTAAGAAAAAATTCAAAACTCCATTAGGAAGTTTGTATTTTCGTATTTACATTTTTTTAATAGTTTATTAACACAACTCTTTGTTTTGTATAGTTTTTTGTAGCTGTAAAACTCTTTTTGAAAGAAAAATTCTATGCAGAGAATAAAATTCATTTTTACAAAGAAATAAGAAAAAATTTTTTTTAATATTGTTGGGATACAACAAGAGGCTTAGAATTTAGACAAAATAATTGAAAGTGAACGAATTAAGGTTGTTCAGTCTAATGAGACAGTTCATTCACCTTTGCATGAAAAAATAAAGGATAAAGTCGAGAAAGATCTTAAGATTAAATGTTCTTTCATACCGAGTTACACATTGATCTTACCTTATTCTGAAGGATTAAAACATCTAAAGATTTCATTAAAGCAAAAAACAATCTTTTAAATTTAAAAACAATATCTCAGTCATTTAATGTTGAAAATATGTTTTTTAATAAACAATCTACTCCTTTGAGTTTGTGTTCAGATGTTGTTTATCAGTATTCGTGTATATGCATTAGAGACTCTATCCGTCATCTCTGAAAACGAATCCAAGAACACTCTTATAGAAGGGGTAACAGCAGGGGTGTATCTAGGAGTAATGAATAGAGTGGTCCGTCAGAATTTTAGGGGGGTGCATTTTTGCATCAATTAAAATTAATTATTTTGCATTTATTAAAACGTTACTCTTTTTAACAAAGTGCTTGAACACAATACTGATTAAGAAACAAAATTTACAATTTGACTTATTCAGTCTTAATGACAACATAACACAAAGTATGATCAGTATAATTGTAATTTCCGACCGTCTTTGAGGAGAGTTAACACGAAGAAAGTTGGTTCGCACATAGCCGCGCTGAATCCAACGGCTGATGAATGTTTCTTCAAACGCAACTCACTGTTCATATATTGGATAAGTTCTGACAGGATAAGTAAAAACAAAAAATATGCATTGTGTCAGAAAACAACAATAGAAGCATTTAAAAAGCAATTTAATCTGAAAAGCATCCAAATGAGCCTTTTTCCAAATAGCTCTTAACCACTACGAGCTCTTTCTTTGAACGGGTGATTATTCTAAGGGAAACTAAAGGTTTTAATTTGAGGAAGTCCAGGTCATTTATTTGTGATATCCCCATTAATAGCTCATTATTATCATTAAATCTTCGTTTAAAATCACTGCAAGCAATGTATATAGTCTCACAATATGCTGTTTGCAATGACTCACTGGTGTTTCCACTTGACTACCATGTTGATTGAGTGATGATGTAATCTCTTAAACTTTTCGTTTCAGTTCGTTGACGCTTTGCTTTATCAATGAATTACTCTTCATTTTCTGGCAACAGTGACTGAGATTCTTGTAGTACTATTTGAAAGTATTGTGATGACCTGATGTTCAATATTGCAACAAAGATAGAGTTTATGATTTTCATGGTGTCGGTAAGACCAATCTCTCGACGTTGGAGAATTTTGTCTGTGGATTCAACTAATGTAAATATCCATTTCATCATGAATAAAACAAAACGGAAATTGATATCGCTCAAAATCTTGATCAATCCCACAGTGAGAGTCATATAATTTCTACCCACAGTCGTTGTTTGAAAAATTCCAGCATAATTGTAATACATGATACTGGTAATGTTCAAATGTCCTATCCATCGATGCTCCAATAACCGTAGGACTTTATCACCTTCATAAAGTGCTGCAATTCTAGGATGTAAGAGGAATTCATGTAGCATTGCACTTTGGTCGAAATACTGCTTAATAATATGAACACTGTAAATAGCTTTTACTATCACCCCACGAAGCCGGAGATTGAAACAGTGAACGTATGGTATTTTTCTTTTAGGTTTGGCATGTATCTTTGCTTGGACGCCTCTCGATGATCTACTCATTACACTAGCAACATCTTAGGATTGAATCAGTAGATAATTTGGATTAAGTTTGTTTTCTTTTAGTGTTGTCAGTGTTAAAGTTGTCAGGAACTCTGCATCCAAATTTACAGTATTTTGATCGAAAGTAAAGATTTCAATTCTTTCTCATCCTTAATATATCGAATTACAATTGCTATACTTTCTCTATTTCATGCGTCCTTTGTCCCGGCTTCTAACAAGGTGTATCATGAAACATCAGCTATGATTGTGTCATTCACAATATCTTCTCTGACTAACTCAGCCATTAATTCTATAATATCATTTTGTATTTTCAGTGACAAATAGTTGGCATTTTTGGAATATGTCGATAGCACTCCGCCAAACGGGTGTCCTTTCGAAGTGTAAATTCAAACAGATTTCTAAAGAGAGAACGTTCTTCATTCTCATTAATATAGTAGCGTCCTTGTAATGCTAGTTCCCTCGTAACAAGAAATTGAATGATATCACAAATGGGTTATAAATAATATCTGTTATTCGGTTATATATATATATATATATATATATATATATATATATATATATGCCAATAATTTTCTTCAGTGATTATACAAACATGTAACTGATTTCCTTATGGATTAGAAGCTATTACCATCACACAAAATATCAGTTTCGACAGTGTCATCTATTGTAGACCCATTATGGCGACCCTGGTGTCATAAAAGAGATCATTATATATATATATATATATATCAAGTAAAATAATGTATTTAGAACAATTATTCTCCACATATAGATAATACTAACGTTTCAAAAAAATCATGCTCATCAAATTCTTATTCAATTCTTATTATTTGTTAACAGTAATTTAATTTTAAACCACACTGTTAATTTAAATTGTAAATAAATTATTTTTTTGTCCAAATCTCTTTCTTTCATTGTTTGGGGCTTTTTGGAGTTCATAAAATTTTCAAATTTGAAATCTAATCAATTTAATAATTCAATAATTACATTTCGAAAAGTAGATTTATCGATTATGTTAAAATGAGATTTTTATAAAATAGAGTAAAAAAGTAATTCATATAAAATTAATTTTTAATGTTTAACATAAAACCAATAAATAGATTTATTAATAAAGTAAATTATAATTTTATATGAAACGTAAAATTTAATGTGAAAAATAATAAATAAACTAGAAAATTATTATGTAACGTTTATTTAAATATTAAACAAATCAAAAATGACATTAATTCATAAATTTTAAATTAAAATATAATTGCTTTAAGACCAAATGAAAATAAATCTTTCATTAAAAAACGTTATTGTACCAAATCTAAAAATAATTTTTAAACGATTATGAAAACGAAATGAAAATGTTATTTGATAGATTGGGGAAATTTAATTGAGAAAAGGTTTAAATTTCAATGTATAATAAAATGGAAATTTAATAAAAGATACAACAATATCTTTGTGACAAAATTTTATTAAACTCTTTCATGTTAACAAAAAAATATTAAATTTAAATTCTTAATAAAGGAAATAACAATATCTATATTTATATATATTTATATTTATAATGGTTTGTGTAAAAAGAAAGTGCGAAATTTCCTCGAAAATATTTGTTTAAAAAACTTAAATTGTTATAGAAATAAAGTTTTACGTTAATGACTTCTTCTCTTGATCAATAACCCAATATTCATTATTCAAATTCTCACCGACTGGACGCAATATGATCCGGTCATTAATTACATACATTAGACTCTTACGTTTGAATGGTATGTGTATGTTGTTGACATGAAAGACAAGAAGAAATTAATTGGACATTAACCCTTAGTAGCCTGATTTACGAAAGTGATTTATTTGCCGCGCAAGTAATATATCATAGATAAAATAAAACAATAATGACATTTGATTTTTTTTTAATTTCGTTGGAAAGAATATTATACAACAGTAAAATACGTACAGCCAACCTAAAAAAACTAATAGTAATGTGAACATTCGGTTTAAAAGATTGGTATCAAAATTGAAACTCTAGGTTATTAAGGGTTAAAATCTCACTAATAATGACTTACGATTTGTTTCATTCGAAACACTGTTTATCCTAATGATGAAGGTTAATCCGTCGAATTTAATAGCAATAATACTTTTTATCATTTTTATAGTCAATTTGACACTTATTAAAAATTCTTTTTTCTATTTGAAAAAATAATAACAGATCAAGTGTTAATTTTATTGTAAACCTTTTCAAATATTTTTAGAACTTTTTGATAAAATCTGATCCTTCAAGATATGGAGTTATGTTTGATGCTAAGGAAAGCATCCTTCGCTGTCGATTTTTGAGACTTGTATCTCCAATTAAAGAAAAGGAAAAGTTGAAAGATTTATCTGGAAAACGTAAATTCTTTTTGCTATTTGCAAAAGAAAAGGTTGTTAAAGATAAAATACAATATCATCATGCCACAAAAAAAGTATCATTGCGAAAATACGATCTTTTATCGTAAGTTACCGTACCCTTAAGTATTTTGTGTTATTTTCTATTTAGAAAAGAATGGGTGGATAATATTATTACTTCTGATTATGTTTTAGTAAAAATTCATGCATGTCTTATGATTTTCGGATGGATTTTCCTCGCTACTAATGGGATTATTATTGCTAAATTTTACAAAGGAAATTGGACGACACGAAGCTTATTTAAAAATCAAATTTGGTTTCAGATACATAGATTGGTTCAGACAATTTGTATTCTTTGTGTATGTGCTGCATTTGTATTGATATTTGTTCATGTTGGAGGATTTTCAACTTTGGGTACTTTACCTAACTCGGCACATCCGATTATGGGAATTGTTGCAACAGGATTTCTTCTTGCTAACGTATGATACATTATATACATTTTACTACATGAAATATTTTAAAATTGAGAATTTTCGATAATGATCTAATTAAATTAAATGTTCACTGGCAGAAATATTTCTCGATATATGTTTCGCATATCAACAATTATAATTTGTTCGAAAACATTTTTTAATGTTTATTAAAATGTTAATAAGGACAATGTGGTAAATTTTTAAAAAGTATCATAGTTTAAACAGACATTATTGGATATTCAGATCAATTTTTATCAAAGATTTTAAGACGGTCTTACTTTGCCTATTTCGAGAGTTAATTAATTGGTTTTAGTGTCTCATCAATAATGATTCACAGAACAGCCAATCATAATGCGAATGAAATCTCTTTTGCAAAACAGAAAACTCCTCCTTACCATCGGCAGATTTGCTATTCTTACAATGCATCAAATAGTCAAGAAGCTAACTCGATCAACTCGATTATGAATGCTCTCTAATCATAATTTTAACATGACATTTGATACTCGAATGTTAGCCTCCCATCTCTATTGTGGTATTGAGTCTCGGGCTCTTTTGGGGTTCCGTCCAAAGTAAAAAGTATCTAGCAGTTCCTCAATAGGCCTCCTCTAGGAATATCATCTTTTCGCTTCCGAGCTTTCTTTGGCCTACCTATTAGAAACCACTATTTTCATATATACAAATTAAATTAAATTACATTAAAAATATTAATATGAAATTAAATGAATTTAAGATGAAATATGAAAAAAAAAGATATAAAATGAAAATTCTGAAGAGAGTTCTAAGCAATATTTTAAAAGACAGATTAAGTTCGAATCCATAGTAGAAATTTATATCAGTCGTTTTGATGATTTAATGAAAGATTAGTGATAATAAAAAGTTACGATTGGAAGCTATAATTATGAAAAATGATGCTGAAAAACAATTTTTGCAGTGCAAATAAATAGAGAAGTGGATATATTTTTATGAAGTTTTGATTCGGGTTTCTTTTTATTTTTAAAATTAGAAAAGTTGAAATCTTTAGAAGGAATTGGAGTTTATTGGAGTTATTTACCCAAATTGAAATGGAATCATTAAACGAGTAGATATTTAATTTCCTTTTACTTTATTGGTGAAAGTTTTACAGTTGTTTTTTACCATTTGGTAAAGAGTTTTCTTTTGAATTAGAAAAAAAATTTTATTAGAGAAGATTTCCTTATTTGATTACTTCTGAAGTGACCCAAACTCACAATTATCATTTTTTTTAAAACACAAGAACCCAATTTTTTTATTTTTATTTGTATTTACACATTTTCACACTTTTTATTTAAACTCAAAATTTGTTATTTGAAATATTTACAAGACACATTTCTTTGTTTGTTACACCTTTTTTTAATTTCACAAAATTGTAATTGTGATAAAACAAAATAATTTACCCTCAAAACATACATACACCAATCATAATCATACACATATACATGCATTAACCATTTTTCACCCGCATATATTCACATTCAAACAAATACATTTAATACATACATACATATTGCATAATTTTTTCACACGTATCATACCTGAAAACACATACATGATGACGATTGGTTCATTTAAATCAGTGATAGTCAATCTGGTCCCACTAGTGGGCAATAGGCAGTTTTTGGTGGGCTGTAGGATTTTTTCTCATATAAAAAGATTTTTCCTGAAAAATTCAAATATAATTGTTTTTTAAAAACAATATGTTGTTAAAAATATTATTTAAGAACATTGTTTTCATTAGGCATATTCGATGTCTAGCTTTTCAGATATTCTTTTCATTTTGATGTGCAAAGATTGAAAGCTGTTAAAAGACTTGAATAATGCGTGTAGATTATTTGCTCTGTATTCATCGCCTAACTTATTGTTGGGACAGGTGTTTATTGCTCCTTTGAATTCATATAAATATGAATCGTACAAATGGAGTTAAAAGCACATTGTTTGCTATCATTTTTTACGCTACTACATAAAATCTTTTCACATTGCTGTAGTTCAATAGAATAAACAACTTACAGACACTTAATATGAAATATACTCTACGATTTTCGATGTTTCCTTATGCACGTTCGGAATTAGCTTTGTCCGGTTTAGATAAACAAACCATAATTCATGTATTTAAGGAAATAATAAACAAAATATTTTCATGTGTGCGATACTATGTATATAAGGTACTTTGTTATGATGCAGTAAGTTGTTATACATATTTTTCTACTGTACCAAAATATTGTATTTGCATGCTTTAATTTTCCTCAACTATACTTTATAAATTGTTTAAGCCATCCTACTTTATCAATTATTAGTACTGTAGAACAGGTGGGTGGTAACAATATTTTATAACCAATCGAGGTGAAAAGTGGGCGGTAGTTATGAAAAGGTTAACTACCCATGATTTAAATGAACAAAGGAATGACTTGATTTGGTTATTACAATTTCATTTAACAAAATTTCCAATTTTTTATTTTTGAAAATGAAATAGCAGTATTTAATTTATGTCGTCTGAAAATTAATTGAGAAACATTCATATACAATTTAGAAAATATCAAAGAATTACAAGCTTATTTATTTAATTATTTTAATTATTATTATTTTAAATTTTTTACCTTACTTTAATTATTTTATTTAATTTTTAAAGTATATATTTTTTACTTTATTTAAATTATTTAATTTATTTATATTATCTTTCCAAAAGTGGCGAAATGTTCAGTCAATCATTTACTTCTCCGCTCTAAGAAGATTAAAAACTTATTTTAAGAAAAAAAATTCTTCTGGATCCATTTAATACATAAAAACAAAATCATTTAAGATTTAACGAATGCTCAAAAGATCATAGGGATCCTTGAATATTAAATACCGCAATAGAACAATTTGAATAAATATCTACGAAGTCTTCCTTCAGTTGCTAAGGACTTGTTTTAAGTGTTGAGTTCTTTTAAATCTTTATCGACGACTTATGTTTTCAGTAAATATTCTGAATACGATTTATCTGTTTCTGAATAAGAATCGACAAAATGAAATATCACATCTAAAAAAATATTGTAAAAGAAAAGAGTTTTATTGTCACAAATTGAACAACTGAAAAAAAATCAAATTGGTTTGTGGAAGAAGAAATATAATTCTTATTAAAAATGAAACAATAAAAGTACTATGAGCATCTAAAATGTCCGTGCAAAAACAAGAAAAGAAATTGAAAAAAATACTAAACTTTTACACAATAACGTAAAATATAGATATCATTTTTCAACACAAGAGCCACTTAGATTCACACTCTTTTGCCAGAGCTGGATTAGTTCCGGAAATGCATTTTTGAAGAAATCCAAAGAAATGCAACTAATAACACAGGAAACTCTCCTCATCTTCCCTCAAATGTTCAACATTTGGAACGCAAATGTTTCTTTATGACCCGGGAGAGATAAAAATCCCGGAGGACAACTAGACTGGAAAATCAAAAATCCAGAGATCAAATTCACTTACCTCCAGAAGTTCTGGAGGTAAATCCCTCCTGGATTTTTATCGCAGTTCTTGCCAAAACTCGCCCGGAACACGTATAAAATAATTAATTAGTAAAACATAATATTCATTTGTAATATTGATTATCTTCGACGTTTCATTTGGTACAAAAATACTTAAAATGATATAAATGTAAAAACATCAAGCCAATTAAAATTTTTAGGTTAATTAATTTTGACAGTTTAACCGTCATCAACAGAACAAATGAAAATTAAAAAGAAAGTTACTCATACAGTGCATAAAATCAATGTAATATGTGTGACCCTATTGTTAAATTTATAAATTATTATTATAAAATGTGAATTTAAATTTTAAATAAATGTTATCATTTGTCATATCAAAACTTTATAGTGGAACAATGAACTCTTTCGAAATACATTGCACATAAATTTCATATTACAGAATGATATTGTGTATTTATTAATTACTTTACAATTTTAATGAAATTTTACATATTCTTAAAACAATTGTTTAACCTTTCTAACTTTTATAGCCCATCATGGCATTATTTCGATGTCACCCAGATCATCCTTCGAGGTGGATTTTCAATGGACTCCATTTCATGGTCGGAATTACAGCATATGTTTTGGCAATATGTACAATTATGATTGGGATTCAATTGCCACCGGCAGGACCTGATCTTACCAACATCAGTTATCCCTGGATATTGGTTATAATTTATCTATGTCTAATTATTATTTTATTCATTTATGCGGAAATAAAAAATAAATCAAAAACAATATCAGGAAAGGAAGATTTTAAAATATTAGGTTAGAATATCCAAATATTTTCAAGTAATTATTTATTCAATTTTAGTTTTAAATTCAAAAAAATCTGGCCATCATCACCAAGTAAAAATATATTTATTTACTTTTAAATATTTAATAGTATTGATTACAAAAATGAATTTATTTGGACGTAAAAATTCTTTTTCGTCAAAATTAGCAGTTCATTAAAATTAAAATAGTTACATCTACAAATTAGATCTGGGAAAAAATCACTTATTTTTACTTTTATTTAAAGACCTTATTTACGTGACCGGGCCTTTCCGCACAATTACTTTTCCGGAAAATTTTTATCCCTATATAATTTAAAAAGTCAATAGAGTCCATATATATTTGATAAAATTTATTACATAACGTATTTTCAATAAAATACCATAATTTTTATATAAAGAAGCAATATATCGTAGATAGCTTAATTTATCAACTACATCGTAATAATTTTGTACAGATCTAAATAATTGACTGTGTAGATTAATGTAATTTCGTTTTTTGACTCCCAAACGACCAGATCAAAAATTGGCCAGATTTTAAAGATGACAGCCAATATTACGCTTTAGGCCATCGAACAATAGGCACACACTAGGATGACTGCAAGGAAAAATTGAGTTGAGAGCATAATGAAAACCTTCGCAACAATTTGTAGTTTTTGATGTCTTCTCAATGGCACTTTTAAAATGATTCCAAACTTCAATTTTGAATAATTGGTTCCATCGAGCTGGTCCCTCCACATATGTGGCAGAAAAATAAGTAAAAAGTTCATTATAACTATCATGGTCAGATAAAATTTGAATAAGTTCCTGGAAAACTTTCCAAACATCATTAACTGCTACAAGAGAGAATGCATCTATTGACTTAATCAGTTTCTTAACATCAGTATCAGTGTCGAACTTTCTTTTAAACCCAACAGAGTTAACTTTTCGAACTAAACTCTAATATAAATGAAAATAGCATCCTTTTACTTTTGCATAAGGAAATGCAGGACGGCAGCATTCATACAAGCTCTTTCGAAATCAACTAATACTTTACGCGGCTCTAGATTTGGAATTAAATGTTTTAAGATTCGAAACTTCAGTGTATAGACTGTTCATTCTTTCTCATGAAGAAGAAAATACAAACAGGGTATATAATAATTTCCCATTTGACAGTGGCATGAATACAACTGATAAAATATGAAAGGGGATTTATCAAATGTTCCATATATTTCGTCTTTGTTATCCAGTTGTGACAACAAATCTCTATCTCCGATGACCAAAAGGCGATCCACCTCATTAACACCAGACTCGTATAAAAATCATTTCTACATATTTTTCTGGAATTTCGAAGTTTGCATTCACAGAAGTGGAAATAGCATTCTGTTTGAATCTTCTTAAGTTTCTCTCTAGAGATGATATTTTTGGCAAATTGATTAAAATATCATTTTTGACCTCCGAGAGAACTTTCCCCTTTGAGTTTCTTGTACTAACTCAAATTCCTTTAACTTCCGATTTCATTTTTTGCCAGGCCACTTTCTAGACTGCTTCTTGTGGACAGGAATTGTAGAAGTTGGACCCGAAATAATCTTGTTGTCCTCCGTTTTAAAATTCGATATATCGAAATTCGTTAGAATCCGGTCCGGAAAAGTCCGTGTATGGAACAGTCTGGTGCGTAAAAGTCCCAGAACCCCTTATTTAACATGATTCACATTAACAGATTTTTCTCAAATATCGACTAAGAGAAGTTGGTTTATTTAAATTTCACTGATAAATTAAATAATTCAAAAATTAAAATACTGGAAAGATGTTTTACTAAGATTAAATTTATTACAAAACACTCTATTAATTCAAATGTGAATTTAAATTTTAAAAAAATGTTATCATTTGTCATATCGAAACTTTATAGTGGGACAATAAACTCTTTCTAAATACATTGCACATAAATTTCAGATAACAGAATGATATTATGTGTTTATTAATTTCTTTACAATTTTAATGAAATTTTACAGACTCTTAAAACAATTGTTTAACATATTTTATGTGTAAGTGCAGTAGAAGTTAACATTAAAGTTTTTGAAGTTACATTAAAGGTTTCTCTTATTTTCCAATTATAAGCAATCGCCTTTTGTCAGTTCCGGTAGAATTGCAGCATAATAGTACAGTGATTCGTTGTTTTAGATTTTTGACACCGCGGCAGGTTTCTTTTTTATGAGCAAGCGTTCTATCAGGAAGCACCTGAAAAAATAATCCAGTTTCATTTGCATTGTATATTATGTAATATATCTCCAGTTCATCAAAATATTGTCTAAATTTTTAAGTTCTTCGTCAATAATTGCTGCGGAAACCGATGAACCTTCTCCAGAGATCCGTTTTGCGCAATACAAAATCTTCCTTTAAATCTTATTATTCACTTATTATTCACTACTGTACAAGAAATCTTTTGGAATATTCAATAATTCCCCAATTTTTTGCTTTATCTCTTAACAGATAATAATAATAATGTTATTTGCTCTCTTTTGATTGAATCAGTTAAATAGTGCTTCCTCAAACTCTCTAAATTTTCCAATCCTTTGCTGTTTAGAGAAAAAAACAGTTTGATTTACATACTTTTCGGTATGAGTAGGAATATCTCGAACAGTTGTTTTTTACAGCATCATAGGATTATTTTTTGAGAACTGACATATCTCCTTTTTTCAATTGAAATTGATTCGAGTTTACACTTTAGGGAATTCATGATGTATTTTGTTGCAGGAAAAATATAAACTAAAAGAAAATTATTTACTGTATTGGTCTGTAAATAAATACTTTATTAAAAATTTACACACTTGAAAAAATTATATTAACAGTTATTTAAATTATATTACAGTTATTTATGTAATTATTTATTAAGAGATGATGTAAGATTTTATGATGCAAGTTTAATGATTACGTTGTGGCCTATAACGAGAGATTCTTCCTATTTGGAACAAGAAATTCATGAGCGTAAGGTGATTAGTGAGGGAATGGCGCTATATCGAGTTAAACACATAGATGCCGATTGGGACCAGACTAAATACCAACGGATGGCGATGGTAGCAATAGTAGACTGTATAATATTCTGAAATTGTTCAATATAATCAGAAGATATTGTAAAATTATCACCACCTTGAAATTGCAATTTGATTTGCTCCTAACATTTTTGCTCATTGGCGTATTTATCACCGAAATTTTTTTGAGAATCACATCCAAAATCGGTTTCCCCTGCGACTGGGAATTTTTCAACGTAACTAATCAAATGAACGACCAGACTGCGAAAACTGTTACATCCGTTTCTTAGATATATTTGATAGAGGAATAATTATTTTTTTAATTTAAAAATTTGATTTTTCACAGTAACTCTATATACCAATCTATTTTTTCCCATAAACAATAAACTGTAATTGACACAACTAGACAAAATGAGCATATATATTTCTATATTTAATTTAATTAGACACCTAAAACGTATTTTAGGTATATAAATTTTGATTTTCATACATAATGAAAATATTATTTTTTTTATTTAATTTAATTCGGAACATTGTCTTTTAATTTCAAATTGTGCTTGGTTACGATCCTTTGATGTTATATTTAAATCATTTTGTGCATTTTTAAATTCAATCGATAGTAAGAGTATTCAAATTCAAACCCCAACATGCCACAAAGTGATTTAACAGCAAATAAAATACCATTATTTGATAAGATTAAGAAGTAACCCTGCAACACTAATTATCACCAGTTAGCCGGGATAACTCTAAAGATAACAGTTGCATGCTGATACATCCACAAAAACAATTAAGGGAAGAAAAGACGGAACGTAAAAGATCACAGGTGAAATTCCAAAATCGAAAGCAAAATCAAAAGTGGTTCAGGAGGACATCGATTTTTACATGTTATCTTTCTGATCTTATCCTAAAAAGAAAATAAGAAGAGGATGCTAAAAGATGGTTCACATAAATTTAAAGGCAATAGATGGTTGACTGTCTCGATGAAAATTAAATTCAAAAAAGTCCATAGAGAAAATAATAGTGCTAATCATAAAGGCACTGATTATGATTAGATTTGCTCCACGGATCATATTTATAATACCGATTAACCTGACTTTTATTATCATTCTTCACTGAACAGTTCTCCGGGTTATAAATATGAAACAATTTCCGCTTCAAAAAAAGCACTAGATTTAAAAGCATTGTTATGCTACTTAAATATCATGAAAGGAAAAACAAATTTAAAAATTCTTATAGTGTTCGTAATTTAAATTATTTTTAATATAAAATTATCATTATTTATCTTTCAAATTTAAATCCGATCCCTTAATCCCGAATTCAAATTGCAATGAATTACAATCTCTGAAAATTTTATTTTCCTTGCTTGCTCTTTTATATATGTAGATATGTTAAAAATAAGAATAAAAAATATTATTAAATAAATTAGAATTAAATAAAATAAAAGCTTAAAAATTAATAAAAAGAAAATTGTAATTTTTTGAATAATGTTCATTTTTTGAACATTATTATTATTCAAGTCGAGTAATTACGAATCATGTGACTCGCTCTCACTTTTTGCTCAGTAGTGTGTACCGGTGTGTTATGGCACCATAAAGTAATAGGCCAAAGTATTAGATCTCGAAACTTAAAGGGACTAAGATTGGAAAGTTTACCAGAAGTGCTTAAATAACTACTGATACAATTCAAAATTGGCTTAAGAAATAGGACACAATTACAACTGATATAGAAAAATCCCGTTGTTTCTTGGTAATTGTGCAACACATCCACATTTGAATATTTAGAAATAACATGTAATTAAGCACTTTTCATATACCTTCACTGTATTTCATCTTGTCAAGAATGGGCCATTTACTTTTGCCTATATCTCAGCATTTAGACCACATAGAAACTTCAAATTTTCACTGAATGATTT
>MQRK01226139.1:8708-19599 GCA_001938485.1 Girardia tigrina
AGAATCTTTTCCCATATAAGAAATGCTTAAAATGCTGAGTGAAATAGTATATCGCTAGTAATTCTTTTCTGGTAATGCAATAACCAAGTTCATGTTTATTCATCTTATGAGAACCATATACAATAACTCTTTCTCTTCCACTTGAGTCTTTTTGTGACAGTACTGCTCCAATCGTATCGAAACTTGCACCTGTGTGCAATATAAATTCTTTATTGAAGTCTGGATACGCCAAGATTAGAGTTTGAACCACTCTTTCTTTTAATCTCTGAAAAGCTTCGTCACATTCTTTTGTTCATATGATTTTCTTATCCTTGTTTGTGTCACTCATGCCTTCTAAAGCTTTCGAATATCTTGCAAAATCTTTTATGAATTTCCTGTAATAACTTGTCAAACCCAAGAAACTCCTTAAATGTTTAATACATGATGGGTTTTGAAACTTGTTAATCGCATCAATCTTTGTTTCATTTGTTTCTATACCATCCTTAGTTACTACGTAGCCAAAAACCTGGTCTTTTCTACTATAAATTGACATTTCTCTGGATTTATCCTCAAACCTGATTCTTTGATTTTTTGAAACACATTCTATATTCTTTGTAGATGTTCTTTCTTGTCTTTAGAAAATATCAAGATATCGTCTAGATATACGACTGCTTCCTTCCAGTTCAATTCCCCAAGAATTTTTACCATTAGTTCTTGAAAGTTGACCATCGCGGCTGCTATTCCGAAAGGCATTCTTTTAAAACAAAATTGACTATTCTTTGTCGAGAATGCCGTTTTAATCTTTGATTTTTCATCCAGTTCAACTTGATAGTATGCGTTTCCCAAGTCAATTGTTGTGAAATACTTTGCACCGTTTAATGTATTCAACATATCATCCACATTTGGCATAGGGAATGCTGGTCTAAGAGTAAATTTATTTAAATGTCAAAAATCCATGCACACTCGTAGTTCTTGTTTCTCTTTCTTCCATACATTTTTCGATTATATCATTTTCTTCAAAATTTTTAATAAGTTCGTCTAATTTTTTATCAAAATGCCTTAGTTGTCTCTACGGCTTTACTAATACCGGTTCACCATTAGTTTCTATTTTGTGTTTCGTGAATGATGTTTTTCCAATATCCAATTTATCTGCCATGAATATCGACTTAAACTCTTTTATCATGTTAATCAACTGATAATCGACCTTACCTCCTTATAGGTCAGTTATCCTTTTCAATCTGTGTTCATCGGATGGGCTATCCCTTATCATAAATACATCACTATTTTGTATTGATTTCTTAATCAACTTTATCAAAAAATAATCCAAAAATTCCCCTCCTACTATCATTTCCGGGTTCATTCCTTTTACAACATAAAATTTTATATTCTTTTGGTTCTCTTTAATTTTATTCTTCAAGAGTACTGTTCCATAACTTATTAATTCCGAAGCATTTGTGCATGCTAAACGTCTTCGCGATTCTCTAATCCTAATATTTGGTATGTTTTTAATTAAACTTGCTTCAATCACATTTACTCTAGCACCGGTGTCTAAAAGACAGCGTACTTCTCTATCTTTAATGTAAAAATCTATACTTGGTCTACCATCCAGTTTGTCATATTTAATGTTAAGCTTTGCTATTTTTAAAATTTCTTCATTCTTCGTGTTCGGTTTCGTTTTTTTAAAATAAATTTCTAGTTAAATATTTTCTTTCATTTTTTTAAAAAAAATGTTATTTACAAAAAAAGGTAAATTTAATTTAATGTAAAAATTATATATATATATATATATATATATATATATATATATATATTTGAAATTAACATTTTGTTTAAAACGTTTAATGTTGAGTTTTTCTCGCGGCAACTCTGCTGATTTGTAAATATAATAATAATAAAGAATTTGATACGAGAAATATTGATTTTAATTATTATCTAAGAAAATTATTCATGCCATTCGACTATATTTTTAATGTGGATTATTTTGTAAATACATTTGAAGATAATCATGTAATAATTCTCGATCGGAGATTACATATCAAATTTTGTGAAGAAATTCATGATAAATGGTATAAATTAATGAGAATATTTCAAAGTTGTAGAAACAGTATGGAAACGAAGTTTTTGAAAGTAATCTCTAACAAACACGGTGTCAAACCGACCACTGGTGTTCACTAAAGCGACAGTGATTTGCAATTACAGAGTATTGACGTTTACGTTACTTCGGGAGTTCATGGAGAGTGTGTGCCGATCAGCGTCATGGTTGAATTGAATAGTACTACTCTCGATTACGCTCTGAATTCGAATCTTGGGAAATTGTTTCAACCAGATTATTTCATCGGTGGCTCCTCAAGTGGTTCCAATAATTGCGAAAGAAAGACCAAGTATTCAGATATTCCCAAGTCGGTCGGCGCTTTCGGACGATTAATGAACGTATGTCCTTGTGTCATTATTATATATATTTATATAAAAATAAATAGCAATAATAATAAAAATAATAACAAAAATAATAATAAAATTAAGGATAATACAAACAAAAATAAAAACAATAAAGATTAAAATAACAAGAGTAATAATGAAGATAAAAATAACAAGAATAATAATAGAGATAAAAATAATAATAGTAAAAACGAAGATAATAATAATAAATTAGATAACGACGCTATCGAACCCACTCCCCTCCCTTTGATGACCCACGGGCGGTCTAAAAATGATATAAAGTGCTTCCACTGCATTGCTGCAGCAACACTTCGTTTTGTTTCTTGTTTCTTCCATTTTACTACTAAAACAGTTTCCTTCACATTCTTCTTTCCAACAATCTAATTTACAAGCTTCAAGGGGATTATTTCCAGTCATACAATTACATGTATACAAACACACACGCACTGAAATACACAATCACACACGATCACCTTGCGATCGTGCCTCCTCGTTTCCCTAATCCTTTTCATACCTTTGTCTCTTATCTGGGAAGACCCTTTTTGTTACCTTTCCTTGATTTGATCTAGTCTCTTCGTATTCGCTGTCGTCATTGCATTCATCAATTTCCGCAACTGGGTATTGACAATTTTGAGGTCTATTATGGTATCCTGCATTATTTTTTTCTTCCAATCGCTGTTTCTACTGTTTCTACTCTTTCCTTAAATCTATTCTTGTTGAGATAACATTGAGTTCTATAATGGCCATTTCTGTTGCAGTGAGTACACTTCACATTTTGGTAATCGCTTCTTATGTGGCCTTCTTCTTTACATGCATAACATTTTACAGTTCTGTAATAACTGTTTTTCGGTTTAAATCCATTATTTCCTTGGTTCATATTGTTCGTAATGTATATGCGGGGTTCTTTCATTGTGTACAGCTTTGTGTATAGTTACGGCGTTCCAATTATCTTGTTTATTTACCGTCGTATATGCTGCCACGGTTTCCTCACTTATCATTTTACGTAGTTCGTACATATTGGTAACTACGCTTTTTATATCTTTGGTTTCAGTTGTTCCTCTCAGTTTTAATTCTTTTTTGATTTCATAACTGTCAACCATATTTAAACAGGCAAGGTTGAGTAGTTCTTTTTTAGACAATTTTCTTTGTTAGTATATTCACAAGTTCTTCTGCTTTTTAGCATGTTTCTTCTGGGGTTGAGGATCCCCACCGTAAGTTTACCAACTCCTTCATTGTATCCAGAATGGATTTTTCTTTAGTAAATGCAGCCTTCAATTTTTCTTTGTAATTTTTACCGTCCATCTCTGAATATTTTTTTATTGCCGACGGTGTCATAAACACAGTCACCATCACTATTTTCTTCTCTTAAGCTATACCGATTATGTCAAAATAGCGTTCGAAATTATCAATGAAATCTTCCAAATCCGATTCTGATCTATTGAATTTTTCACATCCCATAATTTTCGTTGTTACATGAGCCGTGGTCGCCATATTAACAACATCACAATTTGAATGTAATCATTTATTAACAACACAAACAGATTCTCAGTAAGCATCTTTCTTTGATTGATGTATTTTTGTTTCTGTATTCAAATCTAAAAAACAATCAATGGGAAATTTTTTAATATTAACTTTTAATTTCTCATAATTTTATTGGATAAAAATAGATTACATAACTTTTTAAATAAACATTAATTTTTAAAATATATTAAATTTAATAAGTTAAAATGGTTTACTAAAAATATTATTAAAATTCATAATTATAAAACTTTAATTAATTAGTACTTAAAATTAATATCATTAAATTAATTTCATTAGATTCAAATAATATTTTAAATAATAATACTCAATCAACAACATATCAACCAAATCTGAGTAGGAGAGTCACAAATCTAAACAGCATACAAACAACAAACTTACAACATTCCAAATTTTCCCTCACAAATAAAAAATCAATAAACCTTTTTAAATAATTTTGATTTTATTGATTTTATTAATTTTTATTGATTAAAATTATATCATTGGAAAATTGATTGCAAGAAAATATAAAAAAGACCTTCGTTGGAAAATTGATGGCAAAGATTAGAAAAATGATTGCAAGTATTGGAAAATAGATCGAAAAACTCTATATTAATGCCTCAGATGAGACTCTTTCCCAATAATTTTTAAAATTGCAGCATAAAACTTTTAAAATATTTACTTCAACAGGAGATTTACGATTTTTTATATTGTAAATAATATGTTCAGCAATGTGAGATATGAGGGCTTAATTTAAATTTGCATTTCGCCAAAATAATAAATTTTATAGTGTTAAATTATGACTTCTGAATTTGATAATAATGAAAGTGGCATAAACGCTGCACACATGGCGACCACGTCAGGACAAGTTGTATGGATCTAGATATTTTACTTCGATTGATTTTGGTAATGCATATTACCAAGTAAAACTAGAAGAAGAATTAAAGCTGAAAACGGCGTTTTCTACGAAGGCTGGGAAATTTTGTTTTAACAGAATGCCATTTAGTATTGCATTGGCACGTTTCAAGAACTTATGGCAAGGATATTGGGGATATAGAACAGAAAGTAGTTTATTTGGACGATATCCTAATCTTCTCAAAATCATTAGAAAAGAATTACGAGATTTTAGACAGAATATTAGATTGAATTGAAAAAGCAGGCCTAAGAATTATTCCAGAAAAATGTCAGATTTTAAAGACATAAGTCAAATTCCTGGGGCATGTAATCAACGAAAACGGGATTCAAACAAATCCGTCAAAATTTGAAGCTATTAAATATTTTGAAAAATCGAAATAAAAGTTGAAAAATTTCATAGGGATCTGTAACTATTATAGAAGCAAAGACATTAGAACAATTGTGTGGATTAGACAAGAAGAAATTATTATGGACAAAGACGTGTGAGATGAAGGAAGCCTTGACTACACACCCAATTCTTGGATTCCAGGAAGCGGAGAAGGAATTTATTCTAGGAACAGACGCTAGTTTCGACACAATCAGAGCGGTATTGTCACAGAAGGATAGAAATGGTCACTAGAGAGTCATTGCATATGGGTGATTATTCTCAAATAATCATGAGAAAGGTAACTGAATAACAAGAAAGGAGTTATTGGCAATGTATTACTTTTGTCAGCATTTCAACCATTATTTTTACGGAACAAGATTCGTTTTGCGAACAGATCACAAGGCAATTACATTCATACTGAAGACAAAGAAACCGATTACAGCGCAATTTTAGACGTGGATAAACTATCTATCAAGTCTGGATATACAACTAAAATACAGAAAAGGAATAAACCATTCTAACGTAGATATGTTATCACAGAACAAGTGTGATATGTGCACACAATGTTTAATGGTACACGAAGAGGCAAAGACTCAGAAGATCAAGTCGCGAAGGTGTTATATTATCCTTTATGATAATTATTAAAAAATGAATAAAAAAATAGAAATTATTAAAAAATAGGAATTTATATGTTGTTTAAATATTACTATTTAAACATTGTTTTTTGTTAATAAATATATATAATCCATCTTATTAATCTTTTATTTAAGACTATAACAGAAGGATAAACGTAGTAGACATCACAGATATATATATATATATATATATATATATATATATATATATAAATATCAAGGAGTCATGGAAAACATAAAGATGAACATAAATACAGGTAAAAACAAAAACCTTGTGATTATAGGTGGTATAATAAAGACGAATAAAGGAAAGATTTGGATACCGGAATCAAACAGAGAAGAAATGATTATGAAGATACACACGTTACTTTCTCACGCTGGTATGGAAAAAGTGCCAAAATATATTGCAGAAAAGTATGAAATGACCAACCGAATTGAAATAATAAAAGAGGTAATATGACGATGTGAAGCATGTCAAAAAAGCAAAACAATAACGGCGGCCACAAAAGAAAAACGAATAACATTGGTCATAAACGAACCATTTGAAAAATTATACATCGATATATGTGAACCATTTAAAGAGACAAGGAGAAAGAAAAATTACATTGTCGCAATCATCGATCAATTCATTAGATATATTTCATTAGCAGCGGTTAGTAAACAAGACGAAAGCACTATAAGGAATACAATTATGATAAAATGGATTTTACGGTTTGGTACTCCGAAAGAAATTCAAAGAGATTGTGGTAAAACATTCGAATTGAAGGTAATAAAAGACATGGCTGAAAGTGTGAGCATTAAAATGTGTTACTTAAGTCCGTACCATCATAACTCGAATGAAATAGTAGAAAGACAATTTCGGACGATTATAGAATATTTAAATGCATCGTTACATACAGAGAAAGGATCCGTCTGAGAGGAACTACTACCGGAAATAGAATTAACATTAAACGCAACTTTTCAGAAAACAATAGGGAAGAACCCAGAGGAAATTATATTCGGTAAGGAAATATACAGAGAAGGATGACATAGTCAAGTTATATAGTTACAGCAAGAAATAGAAGAAACAGCAACAAGAAGAAATTTTGAAATCGGAGATGAAGTACTAGTCAAGGTTGAAACTAGGATAAAAAGTAAAGATAAATATGAAGGACCATATAAAGTGATAGAGAAAACACACGACAGAAGGTATAAACTAATAAATGAAGATGGAAGAATTTTAGATCGATACGTGGAAAAAATTCTTAAAGAAAGGGGATATGAGGGGTTAATTTAAATTTACATTTCTCCGAAATAATAAATTTTGTGGTGTTAAATTATGACTTCTGAATTTGATAATAATGAAAGTGGCATAAACGTTACTTACATGATGAATATTTTAAATTGTTTAAATGTGTAAATGTATTGATGCTGGGACGGAAACCATGCCTCCACTATTTGAATATTTTTAAATCGTTTTTAATTAATTGACATTGAAAATTGTTCAATAATACACATTTTTTAAATGAAGACTTAATTTTATTTTTTATACACTTTTTGTACTATTAATTTAACAATGCTTATTTTTTTCTTTCACAGTTTTTCACCATTCATTGTTTATTGTGATCAAGTCACGTATACATTTTTCTTGTAAAAAACAAACACATGCATTCAAACCAATCACATTTTATTTTCCTCACATATCAAAACACATACATACACACTAATCGATATTTGATCGATAATTACTCATTCAAGACTCATGCATTCAGATTAATACACACATACATACATTTACCAGACTGACGATTAAAACAGACACAATTCCGAATTTCAAATTAAATCGTGATTTTTAATCGCGAAACGCGACCAAATGAATTCGATTATTATTATTTTTTAAATTTATTATAACGAAATTAAATGAACCGAGTTTATTGATTACTGCTAACTCAAATAGAAATACCATCACGAAACCCTATGAAAGTGATGGTTTAATTTTTTAAATTTATTTTAATTTAATTTACTTAATTTATTTTATTTAAATTTTTTGATTTACTTTATTTTATTCTACTTTTAATTATTTAATTTCGCTATTTTATTAATTATATTTTTAATTTAATTTGTTTATATATTTTTCCCAAAACTGGCAAAATGTTCGGTCAAACCAATTAATTTCCGTACTAGATGCTGTATGTTGATTTAAGTATTTTGAACTAAAGTCTGGTACTTATTGAACGCACCATGTTTAACATTATTATAAAATTGTAACATACATAATGATGACTAAAGACTTAATCCAAAAAATAAATTATTCATAATTGTTATATGTGAATTTCAGAACAAAAACTTTGTTGTTTTTTTTAATAGGTTATTTTTGACACACCAAATCCAGTAACTTTGTTTTGTGGTTAAAGTTCAACAATCAAAACTCACATAAATGTTAATCGGAATGTAATTCTCGATTTGAGATACTTTGTTTCATATATTTTTTTATTTTTTTAGAGAATGAATAGGCTATCCTTTTTGAGTGCTTGTGCTCCAACGTTTCTGTCAATTAACGAAAATGGGGAAATAGAATATGATATCATCCCGAGCTATTTTAAACATCTTTATGACAATGGTATTCGGACAATCTTTGTCAATGGAGGATGCGGAGAGTTTAGTAGTCTGACTGTAAATGAAAGGAAAAAGGTACTTGAAAAATGGAATGAAGTTGTCGAGGATGATGTTCAGATTCTTGTCAATATCGGAACCTGCAACGTATCAGATACCATTGAGTTAGGAAATCATGCTTTATCTCTATCTCGATTATATGGAGTCGCAATTGTTCCTCCATTCTATATGCCAATTAATAACGAAGAGAACTTAGTAGATTATTTAATATATATAGCCAGAGCATTAGTTCGGGATATTCCAATTTTATATTATCATATTCCATCAGTTTCTAAAGTGGAAATTGATATTAAAAAGTTCCTGAATTTAGTTAAAAAGCGCGAGTTTCACCAATTAGCTGCTGTAAAATGTACAGAATCAAATTTTACATCCTTTTTGGATTTTCTTGAAGGTGTTAAATGCAATAACCTTCATATCAATATTTATTGTGGATATGAACCTTTACTAATGGAAGCCATTAAAGCTGGTGGTAAAGGTGCAATCTTAGGATTTGCCAGTGTTTTCCCACAACTTATTAATTCAATAATAACACGGAAAATATCGGAGGATGATAAATCCGGAGATAAGATTCTCAAAGATTTATTCAATGACATCGTGGAATTCTCGGCATTAAATAAAGTTAATATAGTGGGTCTTCTTAAAATTACTGCAGAATTTTACTCTTTAGTCAAATTAGGCCCCATGAAAAAACCGTATACCCTTTCTCCAGACATAGTTTTAAAATTTCAAAAAATGCTGTCTGAGAAAAATATTTCTTTTACAAATTAAAGAAATTAATTTTATTTTTCTATGAGATTTTGGACCACAAAAACTCATTTTTATTTGTTCGTAATAATTTTGAAATTTGATTTTTTTCTTTTAGATTTGTTAGGTTTCATTTATTATGATTTATTATTATAATAAAATAAGCTTTGTACATTATTTTTTAATACATATTTTAAACGTTAATTGAATGCAGAAGTGGACAACAAAAACATTGAAGCCCGCATGTTGCAGCTTCTAAAGTTATAACGTCTTCATGCTGTTACAAATTATTACAGTACGGATTTTATGTCCACATTTTTTTTCATTTTAGGATACAAGTAATTACCATAACCATTATTTTAGCACAGTAGATATTTTATCTCTTGATATTCAACCTTCATCTCCGCTACATCGCGAGACTGGTTGATTCATTCCTGGGTGGTCGCAACACTGCCCTAAGCGAATTGTCGTTCACCTCTTCTTGGGTATTTGTTCTCAGTAAATGTGAGATAACTATTGAATTGACAACTAAGTAATTGCCGAGATGTCTCTCACTCTCATTTTTATGATGACCGTGAATGTTAAGAACTTCTTTTATACATGTTAGCTACCATCCTACCATAACCTTCCAAAATCATTACATAGATATTTTATTAAATTTTTTTAAGAATTCAATAATGTATACAATAATCAATAATTAATATAAAGTATAAAAAATGAAGATTTTCACCATATTTTGCTTTCTTATTTCCGTAAAGGCAAGAACGCAATGCAAGCCAACAAAAGTTACGTAATATGATAAAGAAGACCTTAAAGAAAGACAATGCTGAAATTGGTTTTAAAAATTCTGTTATGGAGAAATTTCTCTTAAAGATGACCAACATTCAGGTTGACCAGTTGAGCTTAGTAAGGATGAAATCAAAACCATTGTCGAAACAGATAGTCATGTAAATACACGGGTGATTGCAGAGAAGTTAAAATTTTCACATACAGTCATTGAGAAGAAATTAAAACGTTGCGCTCTCGTTAAGAAGCTGAATATTTGTGTTCCGTATGATTAAAAATAAGATAATCTGGCAAATCCCATCAACGCTTGAAATTCATTGCTTAAATAATATCAATCGAAAACAATCATGATGTACACCTAAAGAGTCATCGCAAAACCCTTTCAAATGCAAATATCCATCAAAAGTCTATTTGGTGAGATTGGAAAGGCCCGATATATTTTAGGCTGCTTCCAAAGAACCACACCATTAATTCGGAAGTATACTGTCGGCAACAGGACAAATAGAATGTGGCCGCCTAGGAAAAGCGACAAGATTTATCAATCGCAAATGCGTCTTTTTCCACCAGGATAATACTAGGCCTCACAAATCTTTTTTTTATTTATTTATTTCTACAAAAATATGAAAATCTATACAAATAATAAACTAAAATAAGAAGAACATGAATCGAAATTTTAGCCAAAATGAATAGAAGAGAAGGAAGATATCCAATTCAAAGTGTGAGAAGTGTTACTAGTTGTAAGCGGGGTATAATATCTTTCGCCTCCTCGTGGTGTATCCCGGAAACTAGAGTCACCTTCTCTAGGCTAAATGAGAGATGAAGCTTACAGGACTAGCCATTCTGTTCGCGGATTAATTCG
>MQRK01226144.1:0-13163 GCA_001938485.1 Girardia tigrina
CAGAGACTCTGGAAATATCAAAATCAAGTGTTGGAAGTCATTTAAAGAAACTTGGATTCGTCAGTAAACTCGATATGTGGTTACCACATGAACTGAAAGAAATTCATTTGGTGAAACATCTAGACATTTGCGATTCCCTTTTGAAGCGAGAACAAAGTGATCCATTTTTGAAGCGCTTGATTACCGGTGACGAGAAATGGATTGTTTACAACAATCTGGAACGCCGACGGCCATGGACAAAACGTGGTGAGCCTGCCAAAACGATCCCAAAAGCAGACATTCACCAAAAGAAGGTTATGCTTTCTGTCTGGTGGGATTTTAAAGGAATTGTGTTTTTTGAACTCCTTCTGAGGAATGAAACCATCAATTCAGACAGATATTGTGGACAGTTGGAGAAATCGACTCATTCAATTCAACAGGAACGTCCTGAATTGGGAAATCGAAAAGGAGTTGTAATTCAGCATGATAACGCAAGACCGCATACAAGTTTGACCACTCGCCAGAAACTCTTAATACTGGGTTGGGAGGTTTTGCCGCACCCACCGTATTCTCCAGACTTGGCCCCATCGGATTTTCACTTATTTAGATCACTGCAGAATTCCTTAAACAGAAAAACATTCGCCAGTGATGATTACATCAAATCGTTCCTAGACGGCTTTTTGCTGACAAAGGCAAAGGTTTTTATGAATCAGGAATAATGAAGCTACCGGAAAAGTGAAAAAAGTGATTGAAAATAATGAACAGTATATCGTCTAAAAATATTTGTGCATTCATGTCATTTTTTGATAATAAGTATTTTAGTAAAAAACGCAATGACTTTTTGGTCAACCCAATAATTTCAAAATGTCAGTTAACAAATTGTTTCGAAAATAAATATTATTTTGCAATATTGTTTGAAAGTTGTAATTTCATTGTGTTAAAATGAATTTGAGTCAATGTGATATTCGAATAATGATATATTACTGATGGAAACGTAATGTGAATCCCCTCGCTATATGTAAAGAGATGAATGCAGCACTTTGAAGTCGTGCTGTTAGTGAGAGTACTTGCCGTCGATGGGTAACACAGTTTGACAACGGCGATTTTAATGTGGAAGATTTTCAGCGCTCTGGAAGGTCGTCAATAAACATTGATGACGCTATATTGCAACAGCTGGATTTGGACAAATACAGAACATGTCGCTCCATAGCACTTGAGTTGGCAATTTCCCCGGAGACAGCTCGAAATCATCTCATTCAGGTGGGGGAAAAGTACTTGTGTAATCGATGGATCCCACATCTACTGTTCCCTGAACAAATGGCTAATAGTGAAATAATATGCAACGAGCTGTTAGTAAAGCAATCGGCTTTTTATTTTCTTGGACAACTGGTAACCATGGATGAATCGTGGATATATTGGGACAATGGAGGCTCACAACATAATCGTTCTTGGCGAGCAGAAGGAGACAATCCTCTAGTTGAACTTCATCGTGTGCTTACATCTAGAAAGCACATAATTTCAGTTTTTTGGGACTGCAAAGGTGTATTGCTAATGAAAGTTTTCCTTCATGAACAGACTGTGGATACCAACTGTCAACAGGTGGATCGTCTTGTAGCTGCAATATGACAAAATCGGAGGCGGTTTATGGGAGGAGGAACTCAACAAATTACTTACCTTCATATTAATGCCAGATCCCACACAGCCAACAAAACAGTAATTAAGCTGCAGGAAATCATCTCAGTGTATTTTCCCATCCACCATACTCACCTGACCTCGCTCCCTTCGATTTTATTTATTCTCCTCAATGAAAACCGCCCTCTGTGGACGAAATTACAACTCCGCGGAAGACGTTCAAGTAGTTTTGCACCGTTGGATTGAAGAGAAACCTCACAGTTTCTTCACCAAAGGAATTAGAAAACTCCCAGAACGGTGGGAGATGTGTGTGGCTCACAATGGACAATACTTTGAACACATTAGAGATGTTGATGAAAATAACAATAAATGCTTATCTTTCACTTGTCTGTAAATCGGTCAAGACTTTCTTGACAGACCTATATCCTACCATGGGACAGGTAGTACAGGTTTACATGGTACCTGTTGCAAACATGCCTAATTTAACCTGAATATTCAATGGCCCCGTGTATTCCAAATCGTTCACGCGTATAAGTACTAACGCGGGAGCTTAACATCTGAGATTGAACGGGATCAGGTGTACCCAACGGCGGATTACTGGACGGGTCAAAATCACAAAAACCATTTTTATTATTTAAAAGCCACCGTCGCGTTCTTAGCTACTTCAGTAGGGAATACACTGTTGATATTATCAACTGCTAACTGTGTTTTGGATTCAGGATTAAACTCAAATTTAAACTAAAATTTCGATATTTTCAATGGTCTTGTTAAAAAATTTGTTGCAAAATACAAAAAAAATATTTGTTGTAAATATTTACTATCAGGAAATATGAAAGATGTACCTTTTAAATTACGGTTTGGTGACACTTAATACCGCGACATTTAATATTGTGACATTTAATACCAAATTATTTAATCCAAAATATTTAAAAAATTTAAATGATTATTAAATTAAAATAATATTTTTTTTATTTTAACGTTTTATTATCAATTGAAATTGGTGTCCGGTAATTTCAGCGCGGTAATTACATCTAAAAAATTTTTTACTTTTTTTAGTAAAAATTTTGGTAGCACCCCAAAATCGCGAAAGACAAAAATATTTATGGTATAAGATTCAATAATTTCATTCCAGCTGTTTATAATAAACAAATGGAGCGGACGTTCCTTTCATCTAACCTAGTTTATTTAGCGAAAGATTCAACAGATCCCGGATTTGATGGAAAGTTATAAATCTGACCTGGAATATGCACTACAAATTGCAGAATTAGGTTATGTACCAATTAGTGATATTGTCACAAAGTTTGAAATATTAGTTTCGAGTTCATTCTTTGTACAAGAAGAAGATTCAAAAACTATTGAATGATTTTGAAGAAGAAATTGTAATTGGAAGACATGGGAGAAATTATCGTCGTTACAGACCGCGTTTTAAACATACAATTTGGAACTTTTACGATGCTGTAAGAAAAGGAATAAAAAACGAATAATTCAGTTGAGAAATGGTATCGAAAATTCAGCCAATTACGAGGATCGAGTCCTCCAACAAGTATAAGTGTTAATATAAATGTGCATGTTTTTATTTATTTTTGTTTCTATGCTATTTTCTGATGATTATTATTTGCGGTTTTGTCTTTCGTTGTTTTGTCGTCGAGGTATTGTCTTTCGCTGTTTTGACTTTTTTTGGTCAGTGAACAAAAGTTCCCGGTTGGTACATAAATGCATTCGCACCATGTTTCGAGCCTAAGCCGTCCTCAACATGTGTCCTTGTTTTCACAGGGGTTATTTTCTCGTGACCTCCCTCCTCACCCTTCAATTGGGTGATCGTTTCCGCCAAGCCAGACACTTCTTATTCAAACTCTATCCACTCATCATCGGATGATAATTCTTCCTCACATGATGGGTTGTTTTCATCCTCAGACGAGTCTCCAACCCGCGTCCTATATGGGAAGGAGACTTCTGCTTCGTCGTCAGATGAATCGTCATCCTGGACTTGATCTTTTTCACCGCTCTGTTGCACTCGTATCCTAAAGTAGGAGTGCACTAAAAACTTTTATCCACATAATTATACCAAATAAATACCGAAATATTTAATCCCATAGGAAAACATCGAAACAATGACATTCGTAAAAAGGGTTTGTATTGAAAATACCCCAATTTTTTAAAAAAATAGAAAAAATCCAAAATTTAAGAAAAATATCAGAAAATCACCAAAATTAACCAAAACGTTGTAAATATTACCAAATATTCAAAAAATATTACCAAATTTTCGATAAATACTCGAAAACCTGATTCTTTATAAAGTTTACAATATTCTGAATAAACAACGCAATTTTTTTTAGAAAATTTATACAATTAACATTTTTATTTAACCTTTTGCAGTCGTAAAATTTTTCATCAGTCGCTTCCACAGGTCGCATTTTTTTAATGCATAAATCCACATTTACATAATTGTTACAAAAATTTGAATACTAAACTATTTCACTTTGTTTTTTTTGTTTTTATTTATCAATAAGGTCTTAAATCAATTTAATAATCAATAGAAAATGTATTCTTTTTGTAAGAAGTTTGAAGGAACCTATGCAAGTCTTTCTGCTCAGAATATATTTATTACAAACAAATGTTACAAACTGTACACGTTCAGAAAAATACTGTAGAATACTGTACTTTTGAGTCTCCAAAATGTACTACTAATGCTAGTAAGTTTTGTAAGGTTTCAATGTATGTTTTGGGGTATTTTCTATTATTTTCAAATAAAATTATAATAAAAACATCATTCAATATTTATTTAAATGAATAATAAAAAGTTAAAATAAAAAAAATATTTTAATTTAATAATCATTTAATTGTTTTAAATATTTTGGTATAAAATTTCGCGGTATTAAATGTCGCAAGTTTAAGTGTCGGGGACTAACTGTCGCAGTATTAAGTGTCCGTACATCTTAAATTACAACATATTTATATCAAAAGTAGCACAATAGTGAAGTTATATGCTTTGTATGTCAAATATACAGGTTGTTTCATAATTCACTACCACTTTTAGAGTTGTAATTTACAGCTGTAATAGCTTCATCATTTGATATGAAACGCTTTCCAGCAAGGAACTTTTTTAGGTTATGAAACAAATAATAGTCACTGGGAGTCAAATCTGGTGAATACGGTGGATGATCAACCAATTCGTACTTCAGTTCATTTAATTTACCCATCGTCAAACAACTTTTGTCAGTAGGTGCATTGTCTTGATGAAAAATGATTTTTTTCTTCGCTAAACCATGTCTTTTCTCACGAATTATTGCATCCACTTGATCCAAAAGACTTGAAGTAATATTCTGAGTTGACTGTTTTAACTTTCTCCAGAAATACGATCAATAAAACACCTTTGTAATCCCAAAAAATTGTTGCCATAACCATCCTGGCTGATTGAACTGTTTTAACCTCCTTTGATGAACTTCAATCAGCTTCAACCCATTGTTTTGACTGTTGTTTTGTTTCTGGTGTATAAAGGTGGATCCATGTTTCATCAACAGTTATAAAACGACGTTTAAAATTCACTTTGTTTTGTCTAAAACGATCCAAACAAGCTTGAGAATTTCTCATTCGAAAGCGTTTTTGATCGATCGTTAACAAATGCGGCACCCATCTTGCGCAAAGATTTTCATGTGTAATTCTTCATGCAAAATATATTCAACTCGATCTTTTGAGATGCTAATGGCATCAGCTATTTCACGTACTTTGACACGCCGATCATCTAACACCATATCATGTACTTCACGAACGATTTTTGGTGTTGTCGCAGTTTTTGGACGTCTACTACGTGGTTTATCTTCAATGCTTTTACGACAAGGTTTAAATTCCGAAATACAATTTTTTACTGTGGCATACGAAGGAGCACTGTCACGTAACACATTCACCATATCAATATGAATTTTCTCTCCTTTTAATCCTTTCGTAAATAAATATTCAATTACCGCCCGATTCTTGAATTTATCCATTACTTAAAAATCAATGTAAAGTCAATTTTAAATGGCTTTTACATATTTATTCACCCATATAAACATCTTCATCCAAACACATTGGACCAATCGAAATAATTTGCATTTTGAAAAATTGTGACATTGTGAATTTATAAATTTTGCACACTGGCACATGTACAGCACACTATCATTTATCGATTGGCACATTTGCAGTATCGACTGGTATATTTGAGCACTATGCAACGATCGATGCCCATGGTTACCGTAACAAAGTGCAGATGGATAAGGCAAATCAAAATAATGTGCAAATCAAAAATCCTATACAAGACTGCCGTCATGGCAGTTAGGATTAACATTATTGCTTTTTAGGGAACTACGAAACTTTGTTTGCCTCGGACTAGCACCAACGTGGATGGTGGTTCCCCTGGGAACAAGTGTTTTTTTAATTAAAATTAACGAAATAAGTGAATAATAGGGTACCGCGTTAAAACGTCGAAAAATAAAATGTCGAAACGTTAAAACATCGAACAAAAGTTTTAATGTTATGCTTTAAAAATATTAAATGAAATGATGTATTATTAAATAATAATTAAGAGAATGAATAAATAAATTAATGAAATTTCTAAATATGTAACTTATTATTTTGATCACCGAAAATGAAAATTAACTTACTCGTTATTGGGTTCGAATTCAGAATTTCCCATATTCTTGACACAAAATTTCATCTTAGAAAATAATTCAAATTTGAATTTTATGCAGAAAGTTAAATTTGAAGAAAGATCGTGTTAACAAAAATTCCTTATATTAACGAAGGGTGAAACCGTTTGGAGAAAAAAGAATTAAGTTATTGAAATATGATAAGAAAGATTGATTGAAAATCCTTATGTTGACGAATCCATCCAATTTTTTCGATGATTTAACGTGCCACGAAATTATAGTATTTATAAAAATGAATACAAGTGTTTATAATTTGAAGAGGTGTTTATAAAATGAATGAAGGTGTTTTTATGGGTGAATAACCCTGTAAACAAAGAAAGAAATGACACGTCATAACGAAATTTAACATATGTTCATATGACATATATGACTTTTTGACACACCTAACCTTTTACAATTTATAGTGCCATATCTGTGTTAATCTAAAAACTTTTGAGACAGTCTAAGTATTTTATCGCTATTAACGTGTTTGAGACCCGTGATTTGAAATATAAGTTCAGAATAATGAAATAAAATGTTATAATTAGATCTTTTAGTAGCAATATTGATTCTCTTGATCACTTGATCATGTTTCATTAGGATCTTTTAAGTTGAGAGATTTTGATAAATTGATCATATAATCTTTAGTGTATCTCTTATACATAGATAAATTCTCATCATCTCTTCGTGATTACAAAACCATCGAAAAATTAATTTTATTGTAAATGATTTTTCTATGTATTAAAAAGAATCTTTATTTTCAAAAAATTATTTGCAATTCAAATGATTTGATGACTGTATCGCAATCAGGTCGTTGATGCGTCCCAAGTACTGCTTAGGTGGCATGACAAATTGTCCTGGCCAGTTGAAGAATGGAAAAGTCGGATTGTTACAAGTAAAACTTCTTCAGTACCTCTTCAAGGACTTGAAGGCCAATTGGTTCATAAATGGACACCATTTAATCCTGTTGTGTCATCTAGATCTTTTTGTCACTTGACAATTATTCTTCTATCATTTTCAAATCTCAATCCCGCAACAAATTTAACTGACAAATTTCTTCTGATATTCGAAAAAGGGTTATCAGAAATAGCACCTGAAGAGGAGACTATGATTTTAGAATTTGTTTAGTCTTAGTGATCTCTTTTTGTGTTGTTTCCATGTCAGATTTTACGAATTTGTTTTTGTGTGTCATAAATTACAGTTTTAGATTTTCTACATTGATTTTGTTTCTTTTGTCGTTGAACTTAGCACTTTTATTTGAGATTTCAGTTACAAAATTTAAATTATCGGGAAAAATGATCATTTGGGATACAAAACATTCGCCACATTTAAATCAATCTCAGTTGAGGCATCATTGACTTTCTGATCACTTAAACGGTTGTTTTAAGAAAATAAAAATTAATTTATAAAAAAATATAAAATATATTGATCAAGGCACGTTATTGATTCAGCAAGGAGAGTAAGCCAATCAAATTTTCGTCCCTTAGACCGCGCCCCGAGTAACCGAATCCGGTCTGTTCCCAAATTTCAACTCGAATCCCGCGGTAACCAAAAAAATCAGTTGTGGCCCTTGGGCCGCATTGCAAGTCACTGAGTTCAGCCTGTTCCCGAATTTTTTTTACGTTACGCGAGAAGTGCGAATCAAACAGACCATCCTTGACATTGCATGCGCCCACCGCCACCTTGCAGTAGAGCAGGCCCGCTTCACGTTACAACTCACTCTCCGCCTATTGTTCGTCCACGACGCGCCCTTCGATTATTTCCATGTCCACCTCGTCATCAAACACGCTGTCGCCATGTTTATATGCTTGTTCTTAAAATTATAGCCAAACCCGGGCGCTTTCACCGCTCACACTTTTTTCCCGCGTCCCAGCCGGCCAAGCATGAGCGCTATTAACGCCCCGCCGTGCACGCTCTCGGCCACCAGCACAAATGGCCCTTGAGATCCTCTCCGAGAGCAGAATATACGCGTCCAGGAACTCGAACCTCGCGTCCCTGTCTGCTTTGACAAAACACGGCTAGATGCATCCACGATCGAACCCCATGAGCGGAGCGTCCTGGCGTATCCGACCACCCTCCATCCCGATCTTCCAAATCACCTCCGATATCAAACCGCCGATCCGCTTGGGTGCTCCCCATTGGAAATCGATCGAATTGGCTTCCTTGTTGATCTTCCCCCATCCGTGCATATTATACACAGCAAATAATATAAAAAGTCAAAATTTTAATAATTAATAAATATTAGCGCTATTTTGTCAGTGTACCCAAACAAAATTTTTGTAGTGACCACCAAAATAATCACACAAAATTTTTATTAAAAATAATTTAATCAAATTTAAGTAACTTTTTTTCATTTAGCAATTTTTCACTTTTTTATTAAATATTATAAAAAAATTTTTAATAAAAATTAGCAAAAAAAAGAAAAGGGAGTTTAATCGACCATACTCAGGCAGATACATGGAGAAGGTCGATATAAGAACTAAAAGGTATTTGTTATATTCATCGATTTGGATAAGGTATTTGATAGTGTTCCACGTGAAGTTCTGTGAGCCTGTCTGAAAAAGTACCAGTAAAGTGAATCCATCAACTGGTAAAATGGAACCAAGTTCAATATCTGGATAACAACAAGGCGATTGACCTCATTATGCCAAAAATCAAAACATCTTTGAGCTGATACAACATACAAACTGATTTATCAAGGATATCCAGTGTTAATGGTTTGAACAACAGATAAAAAGAAAAGCTTTCCTCCGTTCAGTATAGCAGTTTGTAGAATTGAACGCAACAAATATTTCGAATTCATGTTCAGTAGGTGGAAAATGGGCATTCTCCCCAAAAGACCTCCGCGTAGGGTCACTCATTCTATGGCAACGATCGCGCTTACCATATGATGGTTCCGGTTACCATGGCAACGGTCCCGATCACCTTAGCAACGCTTCTGATTGGTCCTTGGTACCCTAGCAACGGTTCTGTTCACTTGGTAACGCTTCTGAGTGGTTCCCAGGTCCCTAGCAAAGGTCGCGATTGGTACCTGATACCCTAGAAACGTTTCTCATTAGTCCCAGGTTCCTTACGAACGGTTTCTGTAACCATAGCAACGGTAACCAAGGGACATTTTTCATTAGCAACGTATACAGTGAGTCAAGGCGGTTGTAACCATGGTAATGGTTACCGCATCCATAGTAACCGTGACCCTTTTTTAGTAACCGTAGAAAAAAGTGCTAATCGATCATTGCACAGTGCACAAATGTGCTAATCGATAATACATTGGTTAAAATGGATTTAGAAGCAGAAATTAAACGTCTTACTAAGGAAATATGTAATGGTAAAATTGATTGCATACAATTCCATAATGAAATATCACGTTATCAACCTTTGACAAAAGAAGATGACATAGAACTTGTTGTGCGAACCATATGCATTAAAGACATTAAAATTGAATTGAGAAATAAACAGAGGAATGTTTTACTTGTGTGTAGCATTCTAACAGGCTCATTTGTAATATTATTATCAAGATTTGTACGTTAATAAATAGTTTTACATGTTATTGATGTTATAAATAATTTATGTTAAAAGATATACAATGTGTGGGTAATACCAACACATTTTGTACGCGTAATAAGCAAAATTAGAGCATACACATACAATTAAAAATGAATCTCAACAACAATGCTGTATTTCAGGTAGTTGGACTAATTGAAAGTGGAAAAACACATTTTGTATGTCAGTTATTGCATAGAAACGACATGTTTAAAAAAAAAGTTTAAACGAATCTATTGGCATCAAGGTGGAGGAGGTGAAAGTGGACTAGCTGAATATGAATTTTGTAAATTAAAAGCTGTTAATATCATCAATGGATTTGATGAAAACTGATCTTCACGTCTCCAAAAAGGAGATGTTATTGTAATTGATGATCTTTTCCAAGAGGCAAATATGGAGAAAGATTTTACCAATTTATTTACAAAAATTATCAGACATAAAGAAGTAACAGTTATATTCATAACTCAAAATCTTTTTCATCAAGGAGGTAATCATCGAACGAGGAATTTAAATGTTCATTACTTGGTAATATTCAAGAATCCACGAGATAAAACTGTAGTTGATTATTTAGCAAGACAAGCGTTTCCTCATGATAAGACGTGTTTTATAGATTCTTTCATGGATGCAACATGTAAACCGTATGGATACCTTTTCATAGACTTTACTCAAGAATGTCCTGATGATCAACGACTAAAAACAAATCTATTTCATACTCAATATATTACATTGTATAAACAAAAGTTATGATGTGAATATATTAATTATGAATTTTACCAAAGTATATGGTAAAATCAAACCAAAGAGGGTTTCTGAAACAAAATCAATGAAGTTAGATTTAAAGAAATCAAAAAAAGTTTCTTTAAAGCATTCAAATAATCCAAAGTCTATCTATGAAACTATAGCGAAAGTAATGGCTGTATTAGTGGTTCTTGGAACATCGTCGGAATTATTAGTAGCAGACATTAAAACTTTTATTGTACCACAAAAAATGTTTAAATCTAATATTTGAACAAATTTTTTTTGAGAAACTATTTGTTTTATAAATCTTAAACCGATATAGATAAAAATACATAAATATTCATATTTGATTTTTTTATTTCTTCTATAATCACTTTTAAATTACGATAACACTTTAAAATATTTAATCGTTTCATTTAATTTTATTATTTTTTAAAATCGTTTCACATAAAAATTATACACTTTTTTTACTTTTTATATTATATTAAAACTCTCAAAAAAATTTTATTAGCAATTTAATTGATCTTCTTAATTTTATTAATTTTATTTTTTCGAATGTTACATATTTAATTATATAGAAATTTTAATTTGTACATATTTAATATAACCTTCTTTCAAAAATTTTCCTAACATTTTTAATTCCTAACAGACTGCACGAAAATACTTTGAGAAAATACCACAGACATGGAGAATAGTATAAACAGTATATATGACAGTTAGATTTGTTAGATAATGATGCACATTACTAGAAGTTTTCCATATTTTGAAGCATTATTAAAAAGCGGAACAAATAGATGGGATCTATTACATAAGTTCCCAGCATTTGTACAGAAGGATTTCATTGAAGTTCTGATGAATATTGTGGCTGCCAATATAAAAATTGGCAATTACAAAAGGTCTTTGAAGAAGTATCAAGATACATTGCTTAAAATGTTCAAGGCAAAACAAAACTACATATTCTTAATCAAACATTTACTATACCACCTACAAAATCAAATACAAATTATTTTGGTGCAAAGGTATTACATGAAATAAATAAAAAGAAACAATATCAGCAAAGAAATCAAGATGGTGATGGTTTTGTATGAGCTGCTTTAATACCATTCTTTCAATGGTTTGCCAGTTTTATTGTACCAGCAGTTGCGAGTGGAGCTATATCATATGATACGAAAAAGGCATTATATGCCATTGAAAATGATGCTAATACTAAAAAACAAATGTAAACGGTAATTGAATTATTATATAAACGTTAGATATTGACTCAACGTCTTCATTTCCTAATCTAGCATTGAATATTCAGTGCAATTGTTGTGTTGATGGAAAAGATATGGTTCAACCTCGAAGACTCAGCTGGTCTCGGAAGTGTATCAAAAAGGGCAAAGGCATCAAAGACCATGAAAAGAGTGGTACTGAAACAGGTATTAAGCCTCAAATATATATTGAGAGTGCAAAGTTATTAATACGGCGTGTTCGTACAACAGAATCAGTAAGATTGGCTCATATTATGGGTCTTGATAATCAAAATACTATATATCCCATTCGAAAAGCAAGAATTGTTCAGTTTTCAATTCCAAAAGGATCACATGGTGAATATAAGGACAATCTGTTTAGTGATGAACGTTTACCAAAATTTGTATTGGTAATATTTCAAGATAGTAAAAAAGTTAGTGGAGATTACGCATCATATTTCTCAGCATTTGACAACTGTAATATTAGCACCCTAACCCTATCTCGAGGAATTGATTATAGAGATTCATATAAAATGGACTTTGAAAAGAATGATTTTACTGAAGCATACTACAAGTCTATAATATTGAACATGGTACTTGTGAATAAAAATATGAATAATGAAATCACTATGGATGATTTCAAAACAAAATACCCCTACTTTACATTTGTCTTGGCTCCTGATTTTGATGCTGATCAAATATAAATGCCCCGAACAGCAATTAAAAATAGGATTTAAGATTCCATAAGGCATTAGATAAAGCAATTACAATGTATGTATATGGAGTATTTGATAGTGAGATACAAATACGAAAAGATCAAACAATTATTGTATAAACACGGTATTATAACTGTAAACAACAATTAGGAACAGAAATAATATATGAAGTAAGTTGTATCTAAACCTTTTATATTTACATAAATAGTACATATCAGATTGAAAAAGCACTGAAAGGATATCCTCGATTCCGTGGAATATATTCGTTGGATAAAGTTCCAGATTATCTACTCGATGGTTGATATTGTTGGGTATTAAAAATCTTTAATATAATTATTTACTTTTTAAACACAAATCTTAAATCTTTAATCTTTAATCGTTAATCTGATTCCAATTAATCAGTAAGGACTTCCACCATAAATATATGAATAATGAACACAAATTCTTTTATGAAACTTTATTTCAAATCACAAATATAACAAGTCAAAAATAATAATAGTAATTCAATTCTTGATGACAGAATACAAACACAAATCAATATTTCGTGCGAGTTAACAGATTACAAAAAGACTGTGAATCTCCAAAAACTAACGATGATTTGATTAAAACTTAAAAATTTAAAAACCTTTTTCTCCCATACGGGATACTTATGGTTTTTTTTAAAA
>MQRK01226147.1:1140-24495 GCA_001938485.1 Girardia tigrina
TTAGTTAAAACTATTTATTTTATTTAAATTTTAATATGAAGATTTGAAAAGATTTAATATTTTTAATGTTTTTAAATATCTTATGTTGTACTTTAAAATATAAATTATATAAATTATACACGAATAATTATTTATCGTGAACATCTAAAATATCAATTTTCCATCTGTGTGGGAGAAACACATTTCCAAATACTAAACTCAACATACAAAATTCAACAAACCAATTTCAACATACCAAATTTAAAATATTCCTCACAAGTATGAACTCAGAAATAAATTGATCAAGAGAGATGTCAAATAGTGAGTGCACATGTGGTATTAATAAATGTTTAAAAAGTCACATTGATGTTGTTAATAGTCATCAAATTATTGTCCTTCCGATTTGAAGACACGTTTATATTATCAATCATGCTCCATTTTAATTGATAATTAAGCTGAGTCTTCAAATCCAAAAGAAGATAATTTGATGACCCTGTCTTTATGGATATTGAAATAATAATCGAACATAATATACTTAGATTAAATCCAACAATTACAAGATTTTTAATAAAAAAATATATTATGAATCTTCTTTTTATTTAAAAAAAGCTATTTTTATTTGTTTGAGTGTATTTTAATTAATTCATTTTGCCTGAAGTAATTAAAAGTTGTTGTTTTAATTAAGAAATTGATTTTATATTTTTTGCTAAGTACAATTTTGATATTTTTTTTCAATTTAAACTAAAAGCAAAAGTCTTCAAATTTATTTTCTTATTTGATGTAATTTTTTGCTGAGAAATTCTTAACATAAAAAAATCTTCTTTCAATGAAAGAAGAATTTTTGATGAATTTTAACAGTCTGGAATTTTTTTGGAACTTAATGTTTTTTTTCCTTTATATTTTGAAAATAAATAAAAACAAAAAAAATTCGACATGTTTTTTTTTCAACAAAATCACTTTTAAGAAAGAATAAAAGCAAAGAAATTGAAACTAAAAATTTTATTGCCTTTTAATATTTTTTATTTTTATTTATATAGTTTTAAAAGAATATTTTCATAATTTTTTTATTAAATTTATTTAAATCAAACAGTAATTTTTATTAATTAATTTTTGGATCGAAACTAAATTAAAGAGTTGGAAATTTTTAATTTATTAACAATTAAAATTAAAATAAATATTTTTTTCTGATTTAAAAAGTTTAAATCGATCCGAAATTCGAGTCTCTTGTGACGGTCGGCAGCGCGCATTTGAAGGTGTGCAATTTTTTGCCCAAAATCGGTTCGAATCCTGATTTGGAGTTTGATCGAGTTTAGAGTTTCGATTTCAATGAGGAAGTGATCGATGCGTCGATTGTTCGATAATTAAACTGAAGACACTCTTGATTCTCTTATCGTCATTTTTAAAGAAGCTGAACGGATTTTAATTTTCTCGATCGTCCGAGATCGATAATTCCAATCTCTGTCTTTCTGTCGATTCGCACTTGAACAAAATCATTTGTAGCACTTCTCGTGGAGAAATCGTTTTATTAAATCGGGAGTTCGAGTTTTTATTTCGTCGAATCGTCCTTGGGTCAGTCATTTGTCGAGGTTCGACGAGAATTTGTTCTTTTCAGCCTGATTGTCGATTAGTCGAATTTTTTGAAATGCTTCGGACTTGTTTGAATGTCACAGAGCGACAATTTGTGATTATCGAAATTGAATTGAACAAATTGGACCATCAATCGTATTTACCGTTGATCTTAAATTGGATCAAATGGAAAATAATTTCTTTTTGTGAGAAAATTGAGAAATTTCTTCCAAATATTTCAAAAATAATCAAAAACGTTCACCAAATCAAAAATATCAAAGGGCACCTCTATGGGCCCGGTTGCCTTCAGAATGTCACACGATCAAGGCCACAAACAACACACAAAACATCAACATTCCAAATATTGCGGATTGGTAAATTATATTTATTATTTATTTTGTTACGAAATTAAATAATTTTATTAAACATTAATATGTAAAAATAATTTCAACAGTCGCAAAAGAAGACGTAATAAAAATATAAAAACATTAAATTATTAATGATTTATTTTAATTATCTTATTAAAACGTAATTTTATGAAAGAGATATTCGAAAATTATTTCTGTTGATAAAAGAGTCAAATAAGTTTCCGTAGCACTGGCATTATATATATTTTGTTTCTTTTTTATTTGACGAAAGATTTATTTTTTTCATATATAATAGTTTATTAATATTATAAAAGTTGGATATGTTTTTAAATTAATTTGCTTAAGAATATCCATATATAAATAAGGCAAGCACGCCCTTATTCTCTGAGAACAATTTAAACGATCGGACGGTCTACTTTTTGTTTCAGAAACAGATATGTTTCTATATATAAACTTTTTCAACCAATGTTTCACAGTTTTCAACATTTGTGGCCATCACTCCGGTAGGTTGACTTCAGAAGATCAAAGATCTAACTGCACGTTTTCCTTTATGAAACTTATAAATCGTTTTACGAATTCTGAAATAATGACTAAGACGAAAATTCAAATGACGAACTAAAAATTTCTACTACAGATTGATTAAGTAAAACGAAACCAATATTTACAACCTAAATACATTGATCTCCTTGCAAACACATTTTCGTCGTTCTCCTTTGATCGTTATTGTTAGACTTTTTGGGAGTTCACATAAACTTTTGAATTTGAATTTTAATATTTAAGTTCTCTCGAAGAAATTTTCAAAATATTTAAAAATATGTCTTTGTATATTAAAACATTGGGAAATTTTAAGAGTTGAAAATATTTTAAATTAAAATCTAAAATGATAATTTTATTTATGAAACATCATCCTACAAAATTCATTATAAGATGAATTATGGATTATCAATATTTAATTTCTTATAATCTGAAACTAATTTATTTAAATTTAGATTTAATATTCAAATTTTTAATTTTTATTATTGCAACTTTTAAATAAGTTTATTGATTTTATTTTTGTAAATTTTTAAATAATTAAAATCAAATTCATTTTAAAATGAAAATTTTATAAAAATAAATTAGAAAGGTTCAGAAAAGATTTTGTTTTAAATAAAAGAAAATATATGTTTAACAATTAAAATGAAAACTTTATAATTGAAAAATTTCCGATATGAAAATTTATTAAAATGAATTTTAACGAAAGAATTTTAACGAAATTTAAAGGATAAAATTTTAAAATAAATATTTAAAAGTAAATAATTAATTATGTATTCGTATTTATATTTCATTATTTTTTTGTATAAATGAATTGTGCAAAGGAAAAAATTGTTCCTCGAAAATTTGTTTGAAAATTATGTTATTATGTTATAATGATAAAATTTTGGTGTTATGAATTCGACTCTTGATATCGACCCTAACAGTTATTGACCGCATTACATGTGTCTACTTGTTTTATAAATGACAATTCATAATTATGATTCCCTACAACATCAAAATCAATTAAAGTAGTTAGTTTATTAAAAAATTGTCTATTCTGACAATCTTTTATTAGCTAAATTAAATCTGAAAGACTTTTCAGTTTGGAAAATCAAAACAATGTTTTGATTTAAATTCAGTTTGAAACATTCTATGAGGAAATTTACGACAGGATTTATAATTAATGTATTCAATTCGCAACTCCGAAATGTCTCACCGGACAAATGATTTGACAACTTTTGTAGGTGAACACTTCCGTACTTCTCTGAAGAAAAAAGAGGCGAGAGAACATTGAAGAAGAGTAAAGTGATGCTGAAATAAATTTCTGGTGGAAACAAACATCATAATAATTATAAATTCTCTTTTGTTTTTTAGGTAAAGTGAAAAAGACATAGTAGGAAATTAAGAAATTATTTTTTATTAATAAAAAAAGAAAAACTAGAAAAATTAAAATAATTTTATTAAATGGAATATTTTTCTTGATTAAATAAAAATTTTAATATAGTGTTTTATACAATTTTATAAAAGGTATATTAACCATATGTAACATATCTTGATGAAAAGGAGATCTTTTCAAACGCTATCTTAGATTTTTTTTTGCTTTATAAATTTGAAACATTTGTCTTAAGCTTAAAAATGTCACTGGAGTCCTCAGTGACAAAGATAAATGTTTGTTGAAACATTTGCTCAATTGCGAATGGGGTTTTTCATATCCGAAAAAAGGTGGTGGTCACATAAATTTGGCCGAGTTTTGTGAGTCAAATTGAGATTTTATGGTAGTTACAAAGTACGAGCTTCCCGAAATTGAGCTACTCACTGATTCCACGATAAATCATATGCAACTCACAATTTTGCTATCAGTAATGGAGATGTCAGACTTTTACTGACCTTATGATCAGCGCATAGTTGACTCATGTAAACAAGTAGTAGAACAACTCAATAAAAAAACAACTCAAAAGCGAATAAAGCAGATGAACTGACTTACATGTCTCTGCACTGGAGGATAGTGCTCAAATAAAAAATGGATTAGAGGCAGTAAAAAAATACTGTCGGATAACTATAACACTTTTATGAGTGCTGTTTTTTTCAAAAAAAACTTTCTTAAATGAGCATGATTTGCAGTTCGATCTAGATGAGTTGACCCCATAAGTCGTAACAAAATTGTAGTTTGTGGCCGACAAGGTTTTCAAATGGTTGTCTGGTATTCAAAAACTCAAAACACAATTGTTCCAGTTCCAACATTAATAGGTTTTGGTCAGAAGCACACGATGTTGTTATCTAAGACCATGGCTTAGATTCAGATAGTGATGCAACAATAAGTTACAAATAAAGAACTGACTACGAGTAAAAAGGTCTTCGTCACAATGTACTACTAAGGTACCTAAAAGAACAGTAATTGATATACCATTGCAGAATTAGATGGAAGTTTATTCCATGCATAATCACATCAGTGATATGCGTCAACCATTCCTACAATGAGGGTTTACGTTCTGTAGTAGCACAACTCAATCGATATTATTCACTCAACAGAAAAGCAATTAAGAAACAAAGTTTTATGTTGCAGAAGACTAAAAAGCGTCAATATTGAAGGACATTTTCATTGAGAAGTTTGAAGAATAAAGTCGTATGACGATTTTATGTGCAAATAAATGGAAGTTATAACATGCACTTATGTCCATACCCGGTATGTTCAATTTACATACATTAACATTGATAATGTCCCTTGAGAACAAGGTGATATATGAGTTGTTTTTTTTTAATTGAAGAAAACTGAAAAGTTGAATTAAATATAATATTAAAAAAATTTCAGCTCGAAAATCGTATTTCATTCTCTTAAAAAATTGTCCAGTAAATTACTAAATAATCTTACACAAGAAGAGGCGTAGAAAGAGAACATAAGTATCAATTTCAGTTGTTGTGACAGTTCCTATGGAATGTACAGTATGAATTTCAATAGTTCCATTTTTAAAGTAACTCTGTATCTTTTTTCATCCTCAAAATAATTTGATAATACAATTGATAACTATTTTAAAAATCTGAATTTGTCTAAAAGTGTGTTACTTTTTATTTTTAAAATGTTTTTCTCAGATTTACATCTTCTGTTAGTTTAGATTCAAATGAGCGATTTCCCGTACGTTTAATTTAAAATTAAATTTATTTCTACATCAGTTTGGTCTAATTTGGATATCACTGACTGTCTTATTTATTTATATATTATAAAAAATGTAAATATAAATTAATTAGAATGCATTTTCTTTTTAACGCATTCCAGGACCAAAATAAAATTGTAAATTTGTATTTCTTTGAAATACATTCTTAAAGAATATGAAAGGTTATATATAATCTTCCCTCATTGTTTATTTATTTTTCAATTCTTTTTATTAGCTTGCCTTCTAAAGGGTGGGCCAAAAGTAACTACACAATTTATTTAACCTATAGTTTCTTTTCCTTTTATTAAATTTAACAAAAAATAAAACAAAAATAAACTTTAAAAGTTATATTATATTAATTTATCTTTTAAAGATTACATTATTTAGGTGTTTTCCATTTCCCGATTGACAAATTCTACATCTTTCTATGGCAGTTTCCATTACCCTGTTTAAAACTGATGGCTTAATCGATCTTATTTCCTCGGTTATAATTTTCTTTAGATCTGATATTGAACTTGTGTTTCTTTTGTAAACACAGTCTTTTAGATAACCCCATAAGAAGAAATCAGGTGCGTTAAGATCTGGAGATCTTGGAGGCCACTCCATGTTACCACGTCTTGAAATAATTCTGTCACCAAAATTATCTCTTAGCAAATTCATAGTCTCATTTGCAGTGTTACATGTGGCCCCGTCTTGTTGGAACCACATATCCGGTTTATTTTCGATGAATGGTAAAACAATCTCCCTGATCATTTGACGATATCTCTTTCCATTCACATTGATTTGGTGACCATCAGTATCTTCGAAAAATAAGGCCCAATTATTGCTTCAGAAGTAATACCGCACCACACTGTGCATTTTTTGGGATTTGAAGTTCGTTCAATAACCTCCATGGGATTTTCTGAACCCCAGAACCTCCAATTTTGCTTATTTATATACCCGTCCATCCAAAAGTGAGCCTCATCAGTCATTATCATTTTGTCAATGAAATCTGTAATTTCGACCACCATTTGCAGAATTCTGACAGAATAATGAACTCGTTTCTGAAAATCATTCGGTTGAAGTTTTCGGCAGATCTGAATTTTGTAGGTTTTCATTTTCAGATCAATTTTTAAAATTCGCCTAAGAGATGTCCTCGAAATATGCAGATGACCCGAACGTTTTCTTATCGATAATCTTGGTTTGAATTGAACATTTTCTTCTACGCGTTGGACATTTTCTTCGGATCTCACAATCTTAGGACGCCCAAATCTTGGAAAATCTACCACACATCCAGAAGTCAAAAATTTATTTAAAATATTTAAAATTGTTCCTCTCTATGGAACATTTTTAGTTTTATAACGCTTTTGAAATTCGCGCTGAACAGAAATAATTGAATTATTGAATTTTATTGAAGATTCGATCATAAATATTCTTTGCTCCGTTGTGTATCTTGGCATGATAAAAATTCAAGGCCCGTGGAATAAAATAATTTTAAAAATTTTAAACAAAAGTAAACCTGAAAAAAAAATTAAACAGAATAAATTGTGTAGTTACTTTTGGCCCATCCTTTATATATATATATATATATATATATATATATATATGTGTGTGTGTGTGTGTGTGTGTATCCATGGAATTTAGAAACCTATTTTTGAAACCTATTAACTCAATCACTTTTCTATAAACTTTGCAAACTCACTCATTTTCGATGTGAATAAATGATTATGTGAAAAAGAAATGAAACTTTCAATTGTTTTAGTTGATAAATTTGAAGTATTAGTATGTGAATTCGAAAATGACTTATTGCCCTTTGGCAGTACCGATATAAATAGATATTAATGATAATTTATTTCACTATTTTTATTAGAATGCCAATTTTTTTCCAAAGTGATACGTAACAAATTCCTGAAACCCCCCACCATTTTACAAATTGTCACAAATCGCCAGAATCCCTTCTCATTAAGCATTACGTATTAGATGAACAGCCCCCAAGGTATTTTATTAATTTTATATCTTCAATATCATTATATCTTCATTATCTATAAATTTTAAATTTTTTTATTTGTATTAACATAATTTCCTTTCCCTACAATTAAATTATCGATATCATCAATATAATTAAATAAAAAATCAATAAAAAATTTTCTCTTGAAAAATATACCGTTTTTCCGTCACTCTAATAAATATCACTAATTGAAATTATTTTCTTAATAAAGTAAATATTTATTATTTAATGCCGTAACAATTCATAATATTTATTAGGCTTTTTCAATTCAGAAACTTGGTTGTGATTTTGTATTTTGGTAATATTTTTATTTAATTTGAAATCTTGATGCCTTACAAATACGATTTGGTACTGATCGAATATCGTCATTTTTTGTCTCTGGTAACGTAACCCTTAGTTAAAAACCTTTAACTTAGTGTCAAACGCAATTTCTTCGTTCTGATATGCAACTGCTTTTCATTATTTTCATTGCTTACTACCTTTATCTTTTTAAATGATATTTATTATTTATATTGTCAATTTTAATTAAAACATTATTATATTGATATAAAAATGAGAAATCTATTCAGAACAAGTAATCTAATAAAACATATGTCCATAGAATACTAAACTGTTGATCTCAAAAAAAGTCAGCAAGATTAATGATATAAGTTTACAGATTACAAAGTAAAAGGAAAACTGGGTAGTTTTGTTTCTTTGATAAATAATCTTTTTTCCTAAAAGCAATCCTAAATTTTTGCAAGATAAATGATTTTTCTGTAATTCTTCATTTTAAGTCAGATCTCAGTTCTTTTTGAAGAATAATTCTTTTCTTGATGGATATTTTTAGATTGGTTAGTTAAATAATTTTCTGTTATAATTCATGTCTTCATAAAAAGTTAACATTTATTAGGTTATTTTAAGGTTTTTTTCAGTTTTTGTTGATTTCCTAATTGATTGCGGAACTTTTGTAACAAACATCCTTACACAATGAGACCTCTTTTTAAAGTGTTAAAATTCCGCATTAAAATATAGTAATTAATTTATAATTCAATCATCAATTAAATTAAATAATCTTTAAAGGGCAAACAACATATTTTAATTCCGTTAAACTTGTTGAAACAGCATTTACGAGAAGCATAACTTTTTTCCATAATCAAAAGAAATAATAACGATTCCAAAGTGGCTATTGTTATGTTAGTAACTAAGAAAGTTCTGGTCAACAAAAAAATGAAGATTATGAATTGGAAGCATTATTAAAAGAAAACTCAGTATCAAAAAAAAATAACTTACCGAACAGTTAACTATCCGCTTAAGCAACCATAAACAAATATTAACATTCCATGAAAGTAATTAGATAAAAGAGTAAATTGGATACCGCATGAACTGACTGAAGTTAGAATTGAAGATCGGTTAATCGTTTGTAATTTTTTGCTTACCGGACATCGAAGATGGCCGTTCGTGCATCGAATTGTGATTGTCATTAAAAGGTAGATTTTATACCACAAATCTTAAAGCAGAAAGTAACTGTTTCATGCAGGCGAACCATCAAAATCAACAGCAAAACATAACATTCATGAAAGTAGGACTATGTAGAGCATTTTGTGGGAATAGAAAGGAGTGTTGCATTATTAGCTTCTAAAACCGAATGAAAGTGTTAATGTTGAACGTTACCAGTTTTTAATTTTTAACCATATATTTAATGAAAAATATCATATTTTAACAAACCCACAACTTTAAGTGATTTAAGAGCATGAGAATGTGCGGCCAAATGTTGTAAAACAAGTAACTTTTCCTCTGCTTTCTATTCCCCAGATTGTGTTCAATCAGATTCTGACAATTTCATATCATGTAAGGCATTCTTCAGAGACCTCGACTAAGTCGAAAATGGGATCAAAGAATTAATTGCATCAAGAAGCAAACTATTTTTTATTGTTAGTTATATCAATATTTGATGTCATAAATAGCGCAAATTGTAGCACAAATTTTTATAATAAAAATTTTTATTATAAAAAAAATCCAAAACAAATTATACTTCATTTAATAATCAATTTAATAATCAATTTGCCGATCTTTATTATTTAAATAGTCTGTCATTTTAAAATCTTGATTATATAAAAATAATATTAAATTAAATTCCGAAAATGTCTTTGCTTTAATTTAATTTAATCTATTTTAATTTAATTTTATTTTTTCAAAAATAATATTTAGTTTTAAACTATCTAAAACATTTGATTTCATTTCATTAAAAACATTAAATCCAAAACAATTCAAAATATGAAAAATTATTTCATAACTCATAAATTCTTTTTTTTATTTATATTGTAGAAATTTTTATTTATTTAAATTCTATGCCGAAAATTTATTTCAAAATTCAATTTAAAAATTCTTATACAAGATTTATAATTGAAAAAATATAATTCACAAATTTTTATTTTTAAAACTCTTATGTTTTTTAAATTATTTATATTTCAATCAGTAAAATGAAACTTTACTAAGTCATAAAATCGATGAAATTCGTAAATTTCAATATAGATGGTTGAAAGTCCTAATTAACAATAGTTCTGCGGCGACCGGCACATCTTATTTGTGCGGAGACTCACTGGCGGGTGTGATGGGTTGGATCCCAGTGCCCACCGGTCGACACTTGGGCGTGTGCTGGTGCTGCAACCGGTCGACAGCGGTTCTCCGAAGATTGTCTATCTTGTCGATGAGTCGCGTCGGTTGGAGGTCCACTCGATGAGTCCGGATGCCGATCCGCTGAATGATGCGATGGTAAATACGGCCCAACCGATTTTATCCGAGTACGAATAAAAAATAGTGGTATGAGATCAAAAACGACAAAATAAGAATAAAATATTTATTTTCACTAACATTATCATAATTCAATTTTTTTCATTTGTTCATAATATGAAAGCAAGGTTCTTGTTTTGTTAATTATTTTTTAACAATTTTTTATTGTTTTTTGGGTTTCTCGAGCATTACAGTGAATATTTTCAATAAAATAGAATTTGATGTTTCTTAGAAATTAAGTTTACAAATAATGCAGAAAACTAAATTGTACACCTAATAATACAAAGCTCTAATAACCATATATTTATATATATATTGGGAGTGTCTCTTCAAATTGAAATAAAGGTGATCATACGACTAATATGATAAAAGAATTTCAAATTGGATTAAATTCCAATTGGAAAACTGGATATTAAATGAGATAAAAATAATTATGATGTTGTTAGGATATCAACAAATCAATGATTTGAAAAGTTTTGTTTAATAATTATAATTATTAAAAACATTGAGACAAGTCTCATTTGAATTTTTATTAATATCACATTTAGAGTCATTACAACTCTCAAAAGATCTTTTACCCTTTGACATCGTTCAATTTGGTTTTGTTATATCTATTTTTATCATGATTATTCGAACAATTTATCAAAATCTTTATTAAATATTTAATTTTTAAATATATTAATTAAAAATATTAATTTTAACTATTTCTTAATAAAAACCTAATATAATAAAAAATGTTATTAAATTATTAAAACGGAATTGAATTTCAATTGTATTAAAATTATTAAACTTAATTTTAATTGTTAATTTAAGAAATATAAACTTATCAAATTATTATTTTAATTATGTTCGAATAGTGAATCACTTTAAATTAAAAAAAACCAATTTCCATCTGGGTGGGAGAATCACCATTCTAAGTTCAACATACTTAAATCAACATACAGCATTCATACATTTACACATTCAAACAATGTAAAATATTCTTCATAATAATAATTGTGAGGAATATTTTCGAATGGTGTTTATTGTATGATGTGTTTGGTATTTTGTTTTTAGGATTGTTTCGCCCACCCAGATGGAAGATCAATATTTAAAATGTTTTGAACCGTAGGATTATTTGAACAATTTTCAAATGTACATCATAACTTTAAAATTAAATTAATATATTTTAATCAATAAATATATTAAAATATTTTCATCAAAATATTTTAAATCTTTTTGAAAGTGACTTTAAATACATGAATAGTGGATTATAACGTAAAGATTTATTTAATTATAAATAATATATTTGAAATGAATTAAAAATATTTTTGGAAAATAATTTTAAATTATTTTAGTGAGGAATCGTTATTTAAAATTTTCTAAATAATTAGAGGTTTAGAAATAGAATTAAAAATTTATCTCTCAAGAACGATGTCTAACTACGAAAGTTTTGTGGAGTATTGTTCTGAAGGTAATTCGAGTTGTGGTGTAAATAAAAGTATTGGAAATCATATTAGTATTATTATTATTATTATTATAAATTACTCCTCATAATCCGTCTCAGGGAAATTATCGTGATTAATACATGTTGTCTTCTAAATGTAAAGCAATTTAAGAATTAAATCGTGAAATCTACAAAAAGCCTTTTGTAATAATATTTTTATCTTGAAAGACTGAAGAAAAGTTTTAAAAAATCCACAAAAAGGATTTTGATTAGGAGCTGTGAGGAATATTTTGAATGTTTGATGTTTCGTGTTTGAATGTGTATGTTGATTTGGAATTGTGTCTCTCTTCCTCACATGGATGATTACTATTTTAATTCTTATTATCTGAAAATATGTCATGTTTAAATTTTTTTAATTTAAAATAATTATAAAACTTTAAATAAGTGAATTGATTTAATTTACAACTTTTAAATAAATAAATTGAATTAATATTCATTTTAATTTTTAAAGAAATAAAATTTGTAGGAAGTATTTTAACGTTTATGTAATCTTCATATACTCAGATAATAAGATTAAAGTCATTAATTAATTAGAAGGAATCAATCGTACGAAAGCTTTGACAAGCTTTCGTCCTGAGGACAATCATACTTATAATATCAATAAAAATAATAAGTCACATTGGTGTTCTCGATAAGAGTTAAAAGACAGTTCCAAAATTTTATATTAGTCAAACATTTTTTTAATAATTTAAGTTTAATTTAACAGTTTTCAACTCATGTGGAAACAGTTACAAATAATTACGGTTAGGTTCGGACATATTTGATGAGCCATATTGGAATCGAACTCAAGATGAAGAGTAGACAATATAAATTTCCGTTTTTTAAACATAATTTTCTATTCATAAACCTTCGTAAATATATGAATATTAATATGAATACGTAAAATTTTAATTCAAATTTTAGATTTTTATAATTTTTAAATTTTTAAATTTACAATTTCATAATTTTACAATTTTAAATTATACCGTTCAAAAATTGACGCGAGTACAAAACTATAAATATCACAAATAAAATTTTTTCGATTTACATTTCGTATTATAAATAACTCGCAGGAATGTTTACACCAAGATGATCGTTATCAGATGGAAGAAGAGATTGCCAGAAATTTACAGACAACCAAAGTATTAGGATTTTAAAGTATTTATTCACTCCTACAAAACAGTTTCGTGCTGATTCAGTATCGATTTCCAGAAAGCTGTCTTAAAATGGTTTTCGCATCATTCTGTCTCTTTTTTTGTTTAACTCTTAAATCGATTTATTCTTGACCCCAGATGGCATTAAAGCCCGATTGATAAGAAAAATGTCCTTTTCGATTCACATCTCTCTCATTGTTTCAGACTATTGCTCTAAATAAAATCGTTTTAAGTGTCTGGATCTTTTTTCTGCATTAAACAATGAAGTAGGATTGTGATGTGATTGTTAGATATGGTGGCACATAACTCGGTTGAAAACAAATGTCCGTCACACACTTATTTTAATTTTATTTAATGCCAACTTACAATGATGAATGATACAATAATATCAATTTTCAAATTGTTAATTAATTAAATCCATGGCATGTCTCACATTATAGGTATTTACCACTTTTTAAGTATTCTTTCAAATAAAGTGGTATCTATAGCACCTTCAGACAGTAGATACTCTAAAGCTTTATTCGATGTATTCGTAGTTTCCTTTTTGAATTTAGTATAATGAGAATTCATAGAGCGACAGACTTTTATTTCTTGGACCACACATTCTTTACTTCTTCTAAAAACGTTATTAGCAACATATTTAGTACATTGAACTTGTTTTCTATCTTTTTTGTTTCGATGGGAAAAGAATTTTAAACTGCAGCAAACAAGATCTTTTCTATTTACTGTTTACAAAAGTCGTTAATAGTTATTTTTTAAAAAATCGTTTCCGACTTATCCAAATATTTTGATACTCTGTATAAAACGTATTTCTATTTTAAAGAAGGAGCTTTCATATTTTCGTAAATCAAATAAAGATTAGGCAGCTTACTAAATAGGACAGTTTAAAATAACTTTTTTTGTATATGGTAATATATATTACAAATAATTTTTTGTAAAGAAAGAAAAAAGATATAGGATGTGCCTTAGAGTGTATTATTTGGTTTTTTTAAATTCCTTTACGGATTTTTATATTTTCTTTAAGCTCATTGTAAGGCACTTTTGGTTAACATTAGTTAACACACTGATAAGTGAGTAGTAGATATTTTACTGTTATAAAACAGTTTAAAAATTTTTTTATATATAAATTTTTATATCTTAATTGGTTTTCAATTGATAAATTTTCATCCATTTTTTATAAAATAATATGAAAAAAAATATGAAAAATCGGTTAATAAAAAATTAAAATATTTGATTTTCATTTTAATTTACGATCTTCCACCTTTTACTGGTTCAATTACTGTTATTTGTCCTCCATTACATTTCATTTAAATTTGTATTTATTTAATATTAAATAATACATTCTTGGTTTAAAAGTGGATTCTTTTTTTAATATTAAAGTTATATTAATATTTGAAATATCTAATATTGAATCTGTATTTGAAACATCAAAACAAAAAATTGGATAATATTTTTTCCAATCTGAAAAAGATAATTGTGGAGCACCTGATTTATCTTGAAAATTTCTTCATAACTTAATATATTCTTGATATGGAAAAAATCCTTTATCAACCTTTATCAACATCCTTTATCTTTTGGATTTAAAGGATAATTAGTAGTATTTAATTTTAATTGAATCATCTGTATTTTATCTATTAAAAATAAAGTATTATTTTTTATAACTCACCTCCGTTTCTTTATATCCAATAAATATAAATTTTGGTAAATAATTTAGAGTTGATAAATTAGTTGAATATGATGTTCCTTCTGGTAAATCCATTTGTCCAGCAACTCTTTCTAAATAATCTACATAAATATTTTTACCAGATTTTAATCTTTCTAATAGCCGCATTTCCGAGTTTACCTCTAAGCTGATTTCATAAACATGTAATTCAAGAGTTTTAATTTCTAATTTGGCTACCGCATCATCATTTCCATAAAATATTAATTTATCATCAATATTTATATTTAAAACTAATTCAATTTTAGTATTAAAAATTACTCTGTTAAAATCTTGTAAGAATCCAAATAAATGTTTTAAACGAAAACCAACAGTAAATTTACATTTTCCTTCATTATCTACTGTATAAATTAATTTTCTTTTTTCATATCCAATATATTTTTTTTCATATTTTGTAGAAATTGATTTATCTACTGCTTGAGTTATTTTTTGTTCAATTATATTATGATCAGGAATCCATCCATATATTTCACCACTACATAAATATGGTGAATCTTTGGATATAAAATTTAGGATGCATGAACAAACTCCTGGATTTTCAATACTCTCAATTGAATATTATCCCAATTTTAATATCATTCTATTTAATAAAGAAGGTAAATAATTATTTTCTTAAGTTATATCTTTTTTTATCGGCGGCTGTGTCTACAGAAATTTCAATTTCAAAATAGAGATAAAAATTACACAAATCTATTGGATTATTTATTTATTTTTGATTGATTAAATAAATATTTTTGATTGATTTTATTCATTTTTAAAAAAAATAATTGATCGATTAAAAAAAATATTTTTAAAAAAAATTATTCATTTAAAAAAATATATTTATTCATTTTTTAAAAAAAATTTATTCATTTAAAAAAAATTATTCATTTTTAAAAAAATATTAAAAAAAAATTTTGAGTAGTACATATGATATGGTTTTAAGTTAAAAATTATTTAAAAAAATATATTTATCGAAAAACAATTTTTTATTAAATAAGAAAATAAAAAATTTTTTCTGGATATCTTTAGATACATTGAAGAATTTTTTTTATTTTTTTTATTTAATAAAAAAAAATTTTTGGATAAATATTTTTTAAATAATTTTTGACTTAGAACCATATAATATGTACTACTTAAGTGATACACTGCACTCCATCAGGAAAATTACTTGTTGGGCATGTCATGAAGAAGGACATGCTAGAAGAGATTGTTCAAATGTGACATGTAATCATTGCAATAAAAAAGGACACATAAGAACACAATGTTATGAAAACCAGAATAGGTTTAAGGAACGCAAGCAATGGAAACGAGATAATGGAAGAAATCGATGGGAAAATGATAGGAAAAATTACTCGAATCAAAGATTAGAGACCGGCCGACGTACACAAATAGGAAATATTCAGTAGCAAAATTGGACGAATTAGATGATTAATTGTATGGAGGAGATGACTCTTCAAGACGGGCTATACCGAAGAAACCAATAGAAAGAACAGATCATAAAGCTATTATGTTTATGATGACTACAATGAACCCTATCACACAACAGTTCCAAACATGGACAAATTTTCTGTGTAGTCTTGAAAATGGAATATCGAAAAGGTTAAAACATTCAAATGCTGATGCAATGTCAAGAAATTTGTGCGAACTATGCAATCAGTGTCAAACAATGCATGAAGAGGCCAAGAAAGGAAAGATTAAAACAAGAATACTGGCATTAAGTGAAGAATCAGATGGTTTTAAATGGCAGAAGAATAAAAATGAAATAAAACAAATAATCGAGGACATAAGTAAAGGTAGAACAAGAAAATGGGCATTAAAGAATGATATCGTCATAAATCAAGATAATAAATACTGGATCCCAAAGGCAGAACAAGAGAATTTTATTGAAGAAATGCACAAATTGTTATGTCATGCAGGTTTTAAAAGGTCTATAACTACCTCCGAGATGATTTCGACATGGAAAATATGAGAGCATTTATAAAAGAAATCGTTCAAAGTTGTATAAATTGTCAGAAAAGGAAGACACTAACAACCAAAACGAAAGAAAAGCATATAAAGCAATTAGCGGATGAACCTTTCCAGAAAATAAACATTGATTTTTGTGGACCATTCAAAAGAAATATAAATGGATGTCAATATATATTTGCAATAATTGACCAGTTTAGTAGATATATTAGCCTGAATGCAGCAGCTAGTCAAGATGAAAAAACAGTTAGAAAATTGTTATTGGACAGATGGATATGGAAATTCGGACCACCAAAAGAAATCCACGTAGACAGAGGAAAAACATTTGAATCGGCTTTGTTCAAGGATAGGGCGAAAAAATTTAAAGTTGAGGTATTTTATTCGAGTCCATACCATCATAACACAAATGGAATCGTGGAAAGACAGTTTCGCACGATCAGAGATGCTTTTAATATTAGAATGAAGGATGGTGGTCATAAAGATTTCGACAGAAGTCTTTTCAGAAGTCGAATTTATGTTAAATAGTACTGTACAAGCTACGACAGGCATGTCACCGGCCGAGATAGTATTTGGAAGAAAACTGAGACATTGGTGGAAAAACAATTACGAAGATAACAAAAATTTGAAAGCAGTCGAACAAAAAACAGAGACAAGAAGAATTTTTGAAGTTGGAGACAAAGTATTAATTAAGAAGGCAAATGTCTCAAAAAAAGATGACCGTTACATGGGTCCCACAACAGTGGTGAAAAGAAATCATGAAAGTAGTTACGAGTTACAGCTTGAAGATGGAAGAAGTTTTATCAGAAATGTTGAATGGCTAAAGCCATTTAAATCGAGGGGGATGTGAGGAATATTTGAATGTTTGATGTTTTGTATTTGAATGTGAATGTTGATTTGGAAATGTGTCTCTCCTACCAAGATGGATGATTAATATTTTAATTCTTATTATCTAAAAATATGTTATGTTTAAATTTATTTTTAATTTCAAATAATTTTAAAATATTAAATAAGTTAATTAATTTTTACAATTTTTAATAAATAAATCAAATTAATATTTTTTAATAATTAATTATCATTTTAATTATTATCCAATAAGTTTTGTGTAAATATTTTAATAAAATGTGTATTTCTCCATTGGCTAAAAAAATAATAAGAATTAATTCATTAATCAATTTAGTTTAGAATGCACTCGTACGAAAGCTTTGACAAAGATTGTCTTAAGGACAATCAAAATTGTTGTGTAAATAAAAATATGAAAAGTCAAATTGGTGTTCTTAATAAGATTGAACCATCCTTAAGGTAAAGCTGATACTGGTAAAGTTAGATATATAAAAGAAACTATCAAATAAGGCGATTTAAAATGTCGACAACACTTATATTTTTTAATTAAATAACGATAGTCACATTAATAAAATTAGATAAATCTAAATATGACCTTTCTTATTCAACAAGTCATACCGTAATTAACAATACAATGTTATGTTTCCAAAGCTTCTGGCTCTGGATTACCGGATTTCTTTAAAGATTTAGGCTTTGAAGCTAAATTCATGGAGTAACTAACCGTACCATGTTCTCTGACGGATTGGATGTTACAAAATATGCGTTTTAAAGCCGCCCCAAATTTATCACACATCCAACAATGAAGTAAAAAACTAAAATCACTTTTCATAGAAAGAATTAATATTGATAAAGATTTGAATATTTTTTTGCCATTTTCTGATTGTTGAGGAAATAAACCAACAGAAGACAACGCGGTGTACATAACGAAGGGTCCCTGGCAAATGAAGAATGCCATTATCACACAAACCATTATACCTGTAATTTTTCTCTCTTCATTTTGAATCTTTCTGATCCGGTGAATACAATAACGTCTAATGAACTGACTTGAACGACGAATTGTTAATATCAGACGAGCGTTGACAAAAATGAGAATGATAAAAGGTACAATTAAAAACAAAAAGAAATCAACAACCCACGATTGCCACAACTCAAGATTGTTAAGATTATCTTGAATCTCATTCGACTGTATTCTGTCATTCACCAATCTTTCTTGGTTTATTAAAAGAATGAGGCTTGGAATTTTAATAATCATCGTACCCATGAAACATAATAACGTTACCAGTTTTCTATGAGAATTAGAGATTCTCTGTAATAAAAATGGATGAGAAACGATAATATAACGTTCTATTCCCATAATTGTTGTTAACCAGTTGCTCATCAAAAGAACAGCGTCTAATAAATTGAACAAATACTGATATATCCGATAGAAATTAGGCATATTTACAGTAAAATTAAGGAGAAAATAGTCCATATTTATGAAAATAAGAATAAACAGACCCAGTATGTCAACCAGACCAAGCGCTGTGAGATATATCCTCGTCGAGTTCCACAGGTTTTTTTTATGAATGATGGAAAGAGTTATCAAAATAACAATGATACTCAGAATACTCATGAACGGAGTAAGATAGTTTTTTATAAATGTAATTTTGGATTCGGCAGCTGAATCTGGAATAAGGCAATCCACGGAACTGTTGTTATTGTCGAAACTATGACACCACATTTCGCTTAATGCACTGAGATTAGCAACCATGGTTGACAAAAGAACATAAATTTTATATTTTAAGTAACGGTTTCCTCAAAACGAAAACAAAAACAAGAATAGAGAGTGAATTTGGAAAAGTATTGCCTGACAAGAAAATATTTATTTTATCTACTGACTATTTGCTCTGTAAGAAAATTGGTTTGGAGGATTCTTTCATAATTTTCTCCAATAGAAATTTAGATTTTTAATCAAGTAAATATTATTTAATGTTTGTGATTTTTCAAACGAATAGGAAAGCAAGAAGGAATTTACTGTATAAATCAGGATCAGAAGGATGTTATTAAGTACTGTTAAGAACATGTGCATAAATCTAGCGCTTTTACTCAAAAGTGTTCAGGGGTCAAAGTCATCAGGCTGAAGTTAGCCATTTTAAAAATAATTCATTAAAATATCCATCATTGATGCAATATGGGGGATGTTTAAAACATTTTGAAATGGAAAAGTTAATAAAAATTTAGTACAGGCATACCTCGATTAACGCTACCTCTTTTAGCGCTGTTTCGTTATAGCGCTCTTTTGATTTTATGAAAAAAAAATAATTTTAACTTCAAAATATTTTTTAAAAGGTTTTCTTTTTCTAATTTCATATGAAAATTGTTACTATTTACTAAATTTATAATTCATGGAATTCGTTTTTGAAAAGAAAAAAAAATATCAAAAATAGTTATAATTCGAGGAATCCCCAAATGTGAAATTTTGTATTAAATTGTTCATTCGAAATAGTGATATGGTTTGATATAGACCTAATTTTGATTAAATTTTGTTTAAATAAATAAAAATCAGTAAATAAAAAAAATCAATTGCTTATAAAAATATGGCCGAGAAAAGAACTGGTGAACCACAGACACATGTTGCTAAACAATCTAGAAAAAGCTTGACGTTGGAGATGAAAATGAATGTTATTAGATCTGATAGCTAGTTTATTACAAATTCAGCCAGAAATTGCGGAGCCTACGCTAGAAACAGAAGATTTAACAGAAAATATTTTAACGAAAAATTGTTTGGAACATAATCTAGGGATAATCCAAAATGCCTTAGAAGATTTAAGTGAAAATGATCCCAATTTTGAAAGGTCCTGCGCTATAAAACGAGGAGTAATGAACACTTTATCACCCTACATGGAAATTTTAAAAGAAAAAAGAAAACTGTTTAAGCAAACAGGCTTACCCACATTTTTTTAAAAAAATAGTTAAATATGAATTTACGCCTTTATTTTGTGATATGTATTAATATATTTTTTTGTTTTTATTGAAATTGTTTTGTTATATTGAATTCTAATTTATTTTCTAATTTTTAAATGAAGTATAAATTAAATAAAAATTTTATTTCAAAATTTCTCCAGTTGAGTGGAAACACATGTCGACTAAACTTCTTCTCCATATTAACAAGAAAAGTGACATAACGCTCGCTATTCATGCTTTCTCTGTCCTGCAGCAGTTTGCAGTGATATTTTCCAGTGAAGGACACTGCAATGACAGACATGATTTTTCTGTAAAACTGGCTACGCTTCACGACATGAATGGCTTCACTGTGATCAACATCAGGGGAGTCCCAGCAACGGCTGCTTCTTTTCTTGACAACAGTTCTCATGTAAAACCACTTCTCATACACCATCACATTATGTTCATATTGGTGTTTGCTTTTCAAAATTTTCAACCATTCCTTTGCAGCAGTGACACGATTAACCTTTTGATCATTTGACAATGCATGAGGAACCCACTTACAGGCAACAGACCGAAAGCCCAAATGGTCACTCACAATACTCTGAATGGTTTCATGGCTGAGGAATGTCTCATCTTCAATTTCATCAATGGCCACTGCACCATTGGCGTTAATAATTCCAGAGACCAACGGAATGTTTTCAGGGGTTGTTTTTGTTGATTTTCTTCAGCAGTTTTCCCAAGCAAAAGAAGTCTTGCCATTGACAAATTCAGTTATCCACCGATACACTGTAGATTCTCCAACACTGTCAGCACCTTGAACAGAGATAATTTCCTGATAAATTTCACTTCCCGTTATGCCGAGTGAATAACGGGAGAAGGTATAGAAACGAAGATTTTTTCGATTTTCCGCCATCATACAGACAGATAAATCAACCAATATTTAAACAAGTATTCAATAAATATTTTCTGTCAATATTTTTTAACTATTACATATTTTTACTCTTTATATGTTACTATATACTGCACAAGTAATTTCCGCCTTTACAGATCACAAACATAGAAATATATAATCAGTCTCACTCTTTCTGGTACGAACCAATATATTCAATAAGTGATAGTGTAAATAATATCAGTGAAACTTCCTGATATTGAGTCAATTGTGACAAACAATAACTTCATTTATACATTTGTCTTTAACAAAGGTCATAGAGGGAAACAACTCAACCAAAAATAATCCATTTTCGTATCTAGCATTAACGAAAGACAAATAGCCGATCCCAATATCAAAATCGGTATATTTTCGCCTCTCTGGATGCATATATTCAAATCCTACACCGAATTCTCTGCTGATATTTTTGAGTCTCCAATATTCGTAAGACCTTTCCAATTAATCATTTAATATTCACTATTCTCTCATAGTGATTTATTTTATTTATCTCAATTTGTTTACCTTGTTAAAATTACTTTTGTTGGAAAGAATAAAGTCACACGTGAAATGTATTTTTTTGAAATTAAATCACAATCGGCAGTTTATTCATTTAAACAAATGAATTATTAATTCATATTACAATTACCTTATTTTCGTAAGTGTTAGTTATATTGTTCTTCAACAAAAGTATTTTAATATTTTATTTACTAAAGGTTTGAATTTAAAAAGGCTCAGCAAACGTTCTCACTATTTACTTTTGGTTTGTCATTTTAATAATCTTTACATACGTTCGATCTCAAAGTCCTCAAAATCAAATTATTTCTTCGTGAATTATAAAATTAAGGAGCGCAACCCTGACCAAATCATTGACAGGGTTGCATTAGAATTAACGGTGGACTGACACAGCGCGAAATAAAAGCAGTTTTTTTATAGTTGTTAATTTATTTGCGTTTCTAAGATTTTGATGTGGTAGTTCAACTACAAATTTTTCATATTTCAGTTCGTCAATAAAGTTTTCATTGCCGTAATTTAAATTTCGATAACCATTTCAGTATCAATAAATTACGTTTTGTCTGGAGCTAAATCTTGGATATGTCATAATTAGCCAACGTTACCAGTGATGTCGATGTTGGAAACCGATTCATAGTTTGTTTTCGATCTTACGATTTATTTGAAGACAGTCAATTTACTTTACACGAATGCGGATATCCATTGGAAATTTATTGTTAAACTCACAGCATTTTATTAAAGTGATTCTTCAAACTGCCTCTATTATTCTCACTGAAATAATTTTTTTTCACAACAGACATCCTGGCGTTTCATTTATATTCATTACAACAGAATTCGACATCCCATAATTCTTGAAAATGACGTATGATGTTCTTTCAATTTTATATAAAAAAATCAATTTTGAAAGTTTGCTTCTGAATTGGATATATGTTTTTAACTGTTTCTAAACTCTTTCCAGAAATTGAAAGTCAAGAAAGCTTGAAAATGTATACCACGCAAAAGAACCGCTCTGCACTTCTTTCTCAAAAAACATTATCATTTTCCTGAACGCAATTAAACGTGTGATAAGTATGTGTTTTGTATGACATCTGTATAATAATTTTATTGAAGTGAAGCATAAAATTGTTGAGGTAATATTGTAAAATTTATATTTTAATATGTATTTATTTAAAAAGTTTAATTAATTTAAATAAAAATAGAAAATAAAATTAATTAATAATATAAAAGGTCAGTTTGACCTTAATTATAATTTAAAGTAAAAGGTCAATTTGACCTTAATTATAATTTGGAGTTTTTGTGGTTTCGGATAAACATCCGATTGAATAGTGTGGATCAACAAAGACGTTGATCATTGTTTATTTTTATAATTATATAAACGATCACAAAGGTTGATCGTAGAAAATTATATAAACAATCATTTAAGATCGAAAATCATTCCTCAAAAATAATTGTTGAAATAACAATTAAAATAAAAAAAACTGAAAAGTTTAAAATAACTAAACTGAATTGAAAATACAGTTGAATCGAAAGGT
>MQRK01226152.1:0-13207 GCA_001938485.1 Girardia tigrina
GGATCAATCATCTTTGACGCCAAAAATGGTTATGTTAGTGGCCAGCTTATTGATTGAGTTTTCCAGAGTCGTAATCAGTTTTGAATGCGATTTGATAACAACAATGGATTCCGGTTGTGCTTGCAATTTCGAGGCTTTCGAGAGAGAGTGTTTTGCATTGTTTGCATTGTTGATGAGCGCAAACAATGACAATGGTTTATCCTTATTTATTTTTTTCCAAAAAGTTGAAGGACTCTTGCAATGGATGCAAAATGATAATAATCGTAAATGTTCAAATGTTGTTTATTGGTCCAAGATTAGCAGTTATTGTGAATTGATGACCAATATTAAAGTGAAAACAAATAAAGATATGAAATTCCTGTTTGATATATTTTTGAAATCTTATGATCACATTTCTCAAAATATACAATTTGAGAAATTAAGAACCTCTGCGGAGATACAACACTTATGTAGATAAAAATCTAAGTGAACAATGGAATTAAAATAAATTTTTATGAATTGAAGTTTTTGGTACCACGTTAAAACGTCGAAAAAACATCGAAAGCATTTGTTTCATTTGGGTCAGAATATATTCAAAAAAGTATTTAATTGTGGCCTAAAATCAAGATCAAGTGAAGATAAAAATCTAAGAATTTATACAAGAGCTTTGATTGCATTAGCCTTCGCACCAATGCGTTTACGGATGTGTTACGGACGTAATTTTATTTTTTAAATCACAAGAATCGTTTCGAACTGTGTTGAAAAAATAAATTCATATTTTTTAATATTATATTTGTTCAGATTTCAATGAAATTCTTGAATTAGTAGTTTATCCTACAGATTTGTGGCATTCTAGAACAAGGCTTTTAAATGATACACCGCGAACTAACATTGCTATTGAAGGTTGGGATAATTCATTCCGAACTATATTTTGCGATTTCAGTCCTACATTTAAAAACTTTATGATGAAGGTTAAGCATGAAGAAAGATTAGGGTATCAAAGTTCATTATGCTAATGGTGAAAATATAATTAGAAAAAGGAAACATAATTTTTAATTAAAGAAAATTATTAATGAAAAATTAAATTGTTATTTATTAAAAAACTACTTTATCAATTCTCTTTCGATACTTTTATTTTTGTGTTTTCATTTTCGATTTTTTACTTTTTGTATTTTTATCTTTGGTTCCGATATTTGATGTTTTAAAATTAGACGTTTTTTTCGATGTTTTGCAACGTTTTTACGTACCTCGATATTTTTCGTCATTTTAGGTATTTTTAAAGATTGTTTGTACACCTATCTCCCGATTTACACGGTACTTGTTTTACACGTTTTCGCTTTTATACGGTTTACTAAGTGAGGATGATTTAGTTAACTTAGTTTGCGAAAGTAAGTCTGACAAATCTGATGAAGAGGAATTAACGGATAACATGAAATAGTAGGACACCTACTATTTTAATAGTAGGTGGAAAAAAAAGTGAAAAGCCGCCCAATATTGGTTTACACCTACTATTTGGTGCTTTTGTTTTGAACTTGTTTTAAACTTGAAAAATAAATAAGAATTAAACTGGAAAAATAAGAATTTATTCATCATAGATAATAAAAGCATCATCAGTTAATATTTCTTCAATATCACTGTGATCAGTTTCTTTTTGGGATTCCGACAAATACTTTTTTACAAAACGTTCACCATACACATCATTTAAAAACGATACACCTACTATTTGATTCCACCTACTATTTTAATAGTAGGTGGAAATTTTTTTGAAAACTTCTTTACACCTACTATTTCATGTCCACCTACTATTTGATGTTATCCGTTAGTACAAGTAACATTCACTGCTGAAGTCATCCGCGAAGGACTCGCATTGGGAAGAAAGCTGGTTAATCATTTTATACAAAATGACACAAAAGTTGAAAGGGCTTTACGATTCCAACGTGACATAAATCGCTGCTTAGCTCAATATGAAGAAGTTTACAAAAATCTTACAAAAAATTCGAAGCAATTGTTAATAACCGATTTTATTACCATCTCTCATAATGTAAATATTTCTGCTTCAAACATCGAATCGGCACAAATAACTTCGAGTGATGAAAGTGAATTCGAACCTTCGTTTCCGAAAAAAAAGAATTAGACTAATTTCTGACAGTGATGAAGGATAATAAAACACCTTTGGTTTTATTTTTTGTTCTTCTGTTTAATGTATTGTAATTAAATAAAAAAAACTGTTTCCGTAATATATTACATATTTTAACCTGCCAATGCATTTTATTTTTATTTCTGTGTACACAGGGCCACCGCGTGGGTAAGATGCGCCTTTGTGCCAGATTATTTTCAGCGCCCTTCCCCGAACTGAACCCCCATGTTTAAAACTATGACTTGTTATGAATTTAATCATTAGAATATTTCCAATGAATACTTTTATTTTATAAAATAATTACAGGTTATATAATACGATAATATACAGGCATGGGTTATATACATACAATATATAATACTAAATCTAAGCAATCAATAAAATTTGCTTGTCTCAAACATATATTAAGAATTAGATTACTTTATAATTATTCATCACTCAAAAATCAAAATACTTTTTACATATTTACTCCCTAATAAATCCATATTTGTCACTTTTTCTTTTTTATCATTTAAGTTTTTTATATTTAATTTTTATTTTTTTTATTTAGTGAGGTGGCGCCCTTGTGCAGGGCACAATATGAACAATCGTACGCGGGGCCCTGTGTGTACATCTAAAAATATTGAAAAAAATCACAACTGTTAAATAGCAAAATTATGCATTTTCTGCAAGCTTTTCGATTTACATGGTTTTGGCTTGAAAATTTTTAATTTTCGATTTAAACGTTTTTCTCAGGAACGTATCTACCGTGTAAATCGAGGGATAGGTGTACTCAGAAATTAATTTTCAGCGGAACTTTTTAAACATTTTTCTTTTTCTATCAATTTAAATCATTTGAGCGACGAAACGAAAATATAATTATTTATATTTTTTATATCTTTTGTCAACCATGAAATACTTAAAATATTGTACATCCTTGAAATTCTTCATATATTATTTTAAATGATCGTTAATTTACAAAAAAAAATTAAAAGAACATATAATAAAATTTTAATTAAATTTTAATTAAAGAAACAATTTTTTGTTAAATAAAATTTTGATATTAATATTTATTTTATTATTAATTTGATAAAAATAATTTATTTATAATTTATAAATAATAATAATAATAATAATTAACGTTTATTTTAATTTAAATTAATAAATTATGAAATTATAAATAAAGAAAAAGATTGAATATTAATAATTAAATTTTATTTATTATCAATGGACGAAAGCAAAATTCAAAACATCCCGCGGTAAAAAGTTAGATAAAAAATTAGTATTTATAATTATTATTTTTTATGTAAACGTTAAAATGTAATTAAGTGGTAGTAATGGTCGACAAAAATGAGAATTAGTGTTAAAAAGAAGATTTAAATATCATTAAGATTAGTCGTTGATAAAACCAAACTCATCGATCTTAGAGTAGAGATTTAATTTAGATAAGGTAAATTCTAACGACAGTCTAATTGCGGCAATGTGAGCAACTTTGCTGCTCAAAGATGATTAAGAATTGCTATTGTGACAATTCGTTGGATTTCAGACTCGTTACTCTTACTGACTCTCTTTCCTCTCTCTATCACATAAATTATAACTTTTTCTTGAATATCTTATATTTTATTTATATATTTCTAACAAAAATCCTAAGGCGGGTATTATTAAAGAAAATTCTTTTCGACCTAAAGATAAACGAAACACTAAAACGATTGTTAAAAGTAGAAAGATTCAAGTTGATAAGAAACCAGGAAATGCATAATGATCAATAAAATAAGAGCAAGAAAACACAGTTCAGTTGATATAAGTAATTATTCTGTTTACAATTAACATGCCATATTCTTTATCTTGATATAGAACCACATACCCACACAATCCTCTTCTTTTTTCCATACTTTTCCATATCTAATACCACGTGCAAGAGAAGAATGTTTTATTGGTAAACTGGCCACGGGTGAGTTGACTCCACAATAATATTAATAATTTTATGCTCATTTTATGAAGGCTCTAATGATAGCTGATGCTACGGTTGAGTGAAACTGTTATTTTGTTATAACCTGTTTGGTTTTTTTTTAAAAAACATAAAGCCTGTCGCAAACTTTGCTTGTTGAATCACGTTTAAAATTCGTGGCCCATACAGTTTACACTAGAAAATTAGGCTATAAAATTAACCTACTAAGGACATATTTTATGATTAGTAATTATATTCAGTTTATTGAAACAAATATAGTAAAATAAATATATATATTTCAATACTTTCACTCTGACTATTTAAGACAAATTGGCTTGTTTCAATCGATTGGGCGTTTATTGATTGAATAATATAATTTGGATTCAGTTAAACAAATTATTTTTTTTCTAATTTTAAGGTTTATAATTAATACGGGATATTGGGTGGGGGCGCAACCAGAAATTCTTATTAAGGGGTGCAAAATGTAATTTTTAATACATTAAAGATATCAAAAATATGTATTTAATTGATTTCTTATAAAACGCTGAATAAATACATGAATTTAAATAATGATATTTTTACATACGAGTATAGGAATTTGAATTTGAGTCGAATTTTTGAATTAAATTCATTTCTTTCTTATTTTTTTGCAAATTTTAAATATAATTAGAAAATTTGGGGGGGGTACATTTGCACTACTGAAATTGGGGCAAAATGGATCAGTTTATAAATAATACATATTCATGTCCAGAGTCTTATACGTAAGTAAAAAATATAAATACCAATTTCAAGCTCAATTAATTGGCTTTCATTCACCCTAGTACCATACCAATAAGGAGACAACCAATTTCGTTACAAAACACTTTTTGACCCAACCATAATTGATCTATCTTGCCCGGTATGATGGATCACTGAAATCGGCCAAAACGAATCATCAATAAATTTTTAAAAAAGCTTTATTGAATTAGACCTAGCAGTAAGTATGATAATAATCATAATATTTTATAATTTCTACCAATGTTTATTGTAATATTTTATGATATTTTTTTAACTTTATATGTATAAAAAATTATGTGCCTTATCAGGATTTTAGTTTTGAGAAGTTTATTCAGAATTTGATTTTTAAGATAAATGTCGGAAAATTGATTATTAAAAGAAAGTTGAAATTTTGTTGGAAATAAAAATTATTAATTTGTGATAATGAAACATTTTCACAATTATGAATCCTAATTCAAATATCGAAAATGATATCAACGAAACTAACCTGGCAACTCACGAATCTTCTTCGAATCAACCATTTCCTGAAAAATTCAGGAAAGTCGACAATGTGGAGACGTTTATTGACGAATTCGAGACATTCCTTAATTTTGCGGGTAACGCAGAATCCAAACAGGAGATCGCTATCCTCTGTCTGTAGGACTGAGATTTGAAAGATAAGTCGATAAGGTAGTATATGGTTACAAAGATCGATTACGAAAAGCATTTAGTCGGATATTTCCCCTATTTGAAGATCTGACAGACGCGTGCCGGTACAAAATAAAGGACGACATACCGGGAGTCTTCTTGGAGAAAATAGAAAAACTTGAAGAGATGATTTTAAAATACGACATATCAAAAGAGTCCCTAATGAAAGCATTATTTTGCATTGTTGTTACAATATGGATATAAAAAAGGAAGTGCAGTTAAAAGACAAGATAAAGGCTGCCCATGACGAAAAAAATGTGACAAAAGACATGAATGTGGTAAGAGACAACGGGATGCAAAACAAATCCCAGAACTATAGAAATGAAGTAACAGGTAATATTAGTAGATACTGACAAAATCGAACAGGGGTTAGTAATAAAAATAATACAGGATATGTACTAGGTATGAAACCGTCGAACTTGTGAGAAAGGTCACACAAGTGAAGTGCGTAAACATCGAGAACCAATTAGATTTTTTATATGTGAAAAGAAGGACATATCATAAGAAATTGTTCTAGATCGAAAGCACTAAAAATACATGGTTGAAGGCAACATGGACAAGTAAGAAGAAACTGTCATAACATTGAATGCAAGAGATGTAAAAATAAAGGCCTCAAAGAAAGACTAAAAGGGACAATAAAACTGCAAAGTACTAACGGAAATAACTCTGAAGGATTGGGATACAATCAATAGGGATGGCAACATAGTATTGAGACTTGAAAATATATTTTTAATACAATTTCGATATGTATATAATTTAGTGTATTTTACAAAGAATGAATTGGTGGAGACATTGCATATGTTCATATATGAATAAAATAATCCCAGTATAAGGTTTTAGATATAATGTAGTTATATTATTATATGTTGAACAATGGTTCACAACAGAGACTTTGTTTACAGAGTTGGAATAAATATTTTTTTCAGTACAGGTCTCAAATTCAGGAAATGTCCCCCCCACCAAATTATAATCACACCCCCCCCCACCTAAACTTAACCATGAAATTGGATTATACAAATCTCACTCAGATATATTGCATGAAGTTTATAGAATAATAAATTTTTCCTCTAGCAAAAAATATTTGGTTCTCTCATTTAGAGTGGACTTTTTTTAATTTAATTTTCTGATGAAAACAGAATAAAACAAATAAAATGTTTGAATATTGAATTAGGTCATTATAGATCGCCTATGCTTAGAAAAGATAACATTGGATGTGTTTCTATTTGAGAAGAAGACGCTCATAGAAATCAAAATGTATTCAAGGGTCGACAAATTTAATGACTTGAAATCGACAAAAGAATGTTTCATTTAGCTTAAAAAAATTTTGGTAATTCTAAATAAAGTTTTAGGAACCATCACAAGTTTACCTAATTAATGTATCTGAATGGTCTCATCATGATTTCGAATGTCATTTGACACAAGAGTCTTCGTTTCTCCGTTCATTTGAGCAAACACTTCTTTTAATCATATTTTGTTGCTCTTCTTTATAAATTTTATCAATATGAAAGTAGAAATATTGGGTTGTTGCATAAGTTACCACTGTTTTTTAAACATTTATTTTCAAAGAAATCAAAGAATTTTAACAACCAAAATAATGACTCAGTTAATTATATATTTAATGAAATCATAAAATTTTAACAGCAAAAATAATAACACTTCAATCAATTATGTACTTTCCTTCATTGTTCACTACTTCTTCCCATCTTTCCACCAGTTTGTTGATTCCATTTCGCCAGAAATACTTAGGTCGAGTCTCGAAGAAGTTGTTCAGCCAATTCTCAAGATGATCCTGATTTTCGAAGCTAAGATCCCTCATTTCATTTGAAAGGCAGAGGAAGAGATTTTAATCCGTCGGAGCGAGGATTGGGGAATAGAGAGGATGTTGAAGGACCCCCCAACCGAGCTTTTGGAGTGCCATCTTAACAGTTTTTGCGGTATGTGGTCGAGCATTGTCATGGCCTTGTCGATCCGGTCTTTTTTGTTGAATTGCCTCATTGACTCGATGCAATTGGGCTTTATAGAGATTCTTTTCTACTGTCATGTTCTTTCAAAGCATTTCCCAGTGGATTAGACCTTCCCAATCCCACCATACGAAAATCATTGTCTTCATCTGGTGCAGTTCTTTCTTGATCCTGGGCTTAGGCTTCTCTCCAGGACTCACCCACTCTTTCCTTTGCTTCATATTCACATAGTGACACCATTTCTCGTCTCCAATGACGATTCTGTATAAGAAACTTTGCCTGTGGCCATGGGTTCCTTGGCGTCGAGCGAGATTTTCAGCAGCAATGGAAAGCCTCTTATCCTTCTGTTTTTGGGTTAGTTCGTGCGGGACCCTAGCTCCAAGCTTTTAAGTGAAACCCATCGACTGAAGATGACGTGAAATTGTCGCAAAATCACAATTCATCTTTTCGGTCAATTCTCTGCATGTCTGGCGGCCATCTTCCTTCAAAAGATCCCCGAGTTGGTCCTCGTCCATCTTGACTGGTCTTCCGGAACGAGGAGCGTCGTTGAGGTCGAAATTATCGTGCTTGAACCTGGCAAACCAATCCCGAGCAGTTCTCTCAGCTATTTCGTCCTCTTCATACAGGGCACAAATATCTCTGGTAGCTTCACTCGCTTTTTGACCTCGATTAAAGGCGAAAAGAAGAAGGTGTCGAAAATGCGATTTTTTGTCGACTTGACAATCTATGTGACGGTTCTAAAAAAAGACAAAAAATAATATAGGCAAAAATGATTACTTTAATCTTGTAGAGCATAGTACGGGCTTTCTAATAGTATATAACATTTCACCAAACATCAAAAGTCTTTGTAGAACAAATAGTTTCATGTAACGGCAGGAACTTATGCAACAACCCAATATACAGTGTCATGAGGTTAACTGTAGTTAACCAGCATTTAAGAAAAAATGGCGGATTCTGATTTTTTCTTAATTAGGCTGATAAATTAATTTGTTAAATTTAAAACAGTAAGATTTTTTTATAATATTTATTTGTAGAACATTTATTACAAAAATTAAGATGTTTCTGCATTCAATCACCATGGATATCGTTCTTCAGAATGCAGTCAACAAAGAATTTCTTCGGATGATGAAAGTAATTGGACATATCTTTGTTGCTTTCATTTGCTGCCACAGCCTCGATTTTCTCCTGCAAAAGAACCACCCTTTGGTGATGGCTTAGTGTCAGGAGGCCTGGATGGTTTGTTATTGCTGTCCTAACTTCCCGCTTCATTTTTGCGAAAAACGCCTCAATTGGATTGAGGAATGGAGAATATGGCGGCAAATTGACCATTTCATGATTGGAGGTAGTGTTGAAATGGATTCCCTGGCAGAATGCTCGATAAATCGTTTATGAACGATTGATATTTGGCATGATCCACACTGCCACAGTATGATTTGAATAGCAGGATACCCTTCCTGCATATCGCTATAATGAGGGACATATTTTTTCCCCTGTTTGTTGGGATGATAATATTCACCGGAATACCTCTCTTTAAACGACCGAATTGGCGGCTGGTCCATAGATAAAATCTGATTTCGTCAATGTAAACACATTGACGCATTCGCCAATCTTCTTTCATAAATCGGCAGGCATATTGAAATCGGAGGTCCTTCACTCGATCTAAATTTCGTTCTTGGACGGAGCCCTTGATCTTCTTAATGGTAATTAATTTACCGGTGAGGAAGCGGGAAATTGTAGATTCCGATATATTGATTTCGCTGTTCTCCTCAATATACCTTTTCATTTCTCCTAATGTCGATTACGGTTTCTCCTCCACATACCGAATGATCGTCTCGCCGATTTCGTCGGTAATAATGGATTTCTTGTGGCCTCCATGTTTACCGACCGATATGAGACCGCATTTTTGATATTTATATATGATGTTCTTGGCAGCTGATTGGGATATATCCAGCTGCCTTGCCAGAGTCAAATAGTCCTCTGACATATTGTAGGCTCTGACGAGTCTTTCTTTGTCGATTAGACTTATTTTTGAATAATTTTATTATTCTAATTTGAAATTGTAAATAAAAATTACGATTTGCGAGTTTTTTTTATCCTACATGGTTGTGTTTTTTGGCTTTCCTCGGTATCACTGCTATGATTATTTAATAAAATATCGTGATTGACAATAAAGTACCTTATCTCAGTGTTATCGGCACTGCTAACGGGCGATAAATTGTAATTTTCCTGCATTTTTGAAATTTAATTATTTTACTCTTAAAGTCTGGATTCACTCTTAAACGCTGGCAAATCAGGTGTGTATGAGGTATGTATGAGGTGTGTTTTTGTCTCTGTATGTATTTATTGTATATGTGTTTTGCGTGTATGAGGGGTAGAACATTCTTTTCTATAATTTAAACTATTCTTAAATGCTGTGAGTTATTTTTATCATCTGTTTAAACGTATTTTATGATTTTTAATTGGCTATTTATTTTTAGATTACCAATTTTCATTTGGATTTTACAATCGAAGGATGTTAAGTCACTGTTAATTGCAAGTGACTGTATATTCTGGTCATAAAGTAATTAATACCGTAAGCACAGGACTTCTGGGAGGTCATTCTACTGAATCTCGTCTACCCTGCCATTGTACCGGAGTGACTGGTCTAAGATTGTCCTTGCATTATTATTGAAGTGACTTGAGCACCATCTTGCTAGAATACACAGTGTCTTCCAGAGACTGTTTTAAAATTTGGAATCAGTTTGTCATTGAGGATAGAACTGTACCTCTGGCTGTTCATTGTTTCGGTTGAGATGTTAATATCAACAATTCCATTGAATTCAAAGCATTCTCATGCAGTTCAAGTTGAAGTTTTACCATTCTTACCGATTAAGTTTGCTATGCGATGGAAAGAAGCATTCGTCTGAGAACTTGATTTTTTCACAAAGGCAGGATATTGTCTCATTCTATCTTCAATAAAATTGCTAAATCAGCTCTTCGATCAGTATAGCGGTAAACAAGAAGGTGAAAACTTATTGGTTTGTATGGATGGAATTTTTCTTCCTTTAAATTATTGTGCATCGACCAGACTGATAAATTAATTTATTTAGCAATGATTCTCACTAATGTTGTATGGTTTCTACATACAACACCCATACATTTGTTTTATTCTTGTCATTAAAAGCTATTCTGGGTCTTCCTGATCTTGGTCTATCTGTGACTAAAGACCCAGTTTCAAGAAACTTAGCTTATCAATATTTTACTTTTGATACAGACGGAGCACCTTTTTCATACTTTTCTTTGAACAGTCCTCTGCTCTTCTCAGAGTTTTGATAGGTAGTGGCCCATGATAAACCTTTTCTTCAATATTCATTGATTGATTAATGATAATAATTTCAAAGAATGAGGGTACAGCAATCTAATAAGATAAATTAATTAAGTTTAAATAAATCTGTCTTGTAATTTCAAACTTACGACTAATCATAGATAGCGGGGTATTTCAAGCACTCAGAAATTGAATATCCCAACGCTTCAATAATGGCCGTGATAATAATGTGATTCTTGTCAATAAAATAAATGAAATTTGATCGTTTTTAGTTAAATGTACGACTTTGTGAACACCTTTTTTATAACAAACCTCTGTAAGTAAATTCTGAAATGGTTTTAAAACTCGTTTAGTAATTTCTAAATTTGTCAAATAATTAATAAATAATATCCTGTCCTAAATAAAACTGAATAAAAATAGTTTTTAAAAGAAATAAATGTAAAATATAAATAACAATAAATATTTAAAAATAAAATCTTTCTTGTGAATTTTAATATTTTTCTCATAACATTTAATTATAATTTTATTCAAATTAGTTCCAAAATGATAATTTTTACGCTTCTTTATGTAAATAATTCATTATTAATATTGACTTAATGATTAACATCTCGAAAGTAAAACCCCTATTATGAATAAGCAGAGTAAAGTACAAATTGGTATTGCTGAGTGTTGTTTGTCTTGCCGAAAATGTGTCATCAAAATAGGGGTACCCAACCAAAAGATTATCGTTCATGAGGAAGTTTCGAAATGTGTCTAATACTTTTGAAGGAAAGGATTATGTTCTTCATCCGAAATTAGAGCCCTATGAAAATCTCTGACATTTGAAATAATATGAATAGAAAAACCAATAAAAGCGATTTGGAGGCACTCCAATTTAAGGACATTGTCGTTTGATGTCTTTCGACTGATGTTTGTTGTGTTCATGTCCTAACAGGTCCTACAATATTCTACATCATTGACCCAGTAACAAAAGTCAATAATACATAATTTTTCATGTCATTAAAGTAATAAATATATTTGTGCTTAATATGACAGATTAACAAATTAAATAAATGAGTTGTTTTATTTATTTAAAAAACAACATTTCAAAATATAAATTAAAACTGAAAAAATTTCATAAATAAAAACAAATAATACACAATTTACAAAGTTATTGAGTTTGAACAAGAAAATATTTTAATAAAGTCAATTTAAAGTCAATAGAAAAATGAACACCTTGAAAGAACTTAAATTAAATAATACTTCATGTGGCGTCGTAGAGATTTTTTTTATAAAATTCAAATATCAGACATTCTCATATACAACGGTGTCCAATGTTTTTCTCATTTTAATGTATATGGAAAAAGACCTAACTGAAACGTGTGTTTCAATGAGCTCCTTTAACGAAATATTTAAATAAATAAAAATATAAAAAATAAATTTTAAAATAACGAAAATATGTTAAAAAAAATACATTAACAACAATATAATAAAAAAGAAATCAGATACAAAATCCCCATAATTTGAGTTATAATTCGAATAATTATTTACGGGACAACTGTGTGGATCGCCGCCGAGATTTGACAAAGACCGATACTGGAGATAAAGAATGTTGTTGTGAAATTGTTGATGCTGTTATTTGGAATAATATGATAATTGAGAGGAAATAACGAGTATCGAAGTCATTGGATCTTCGCACGAATTATTAAACGACTACGACGGAAAGAAATTGAGCTTGTCGCATTCGGAGTTGTTTTTAACGATTTTATTTCTTAATATATATATATATATATATATATATATATATATATACCAATATGTTAGTGACTGTAAGTCACTATACAGTGCGTTCCAAAAGTCTGTTCGTACCCATAAAAATCATCACTTATACAAATTTCCTAAGTAAAAAGACAATGAAGTTGAAGTAAATATTATATATACAAATAAAAATGTTACTTTTAATATTTTGTGTGGTATCCTTTCATCTTGATGATTGAAGACACCCTTCGCGGCATCGAATCGACAAGTCGATGACATAAAGAACTTAGTATGTTGTACCATAACTTTTGTATTTTTATCTACATTTTCTTTGAATTCAAAGTATCCATATTATTTATTTTTCTCTTTATAATACCCCACAAATTCTCAATTGGGTTTACATCTGGTGAGTTGGCAGGCCAACCAAGAATATTTATCTTCTTTGTTTTCAAAAAAGACATTGTTGATGCTGATCGATGGCAAGGCGCATTGTCTTGCTTAAATATAAAATTTGTAAGAGGGAATACCAAGCATTACCCTGTAATGTCTATGTTATTGACAATTAGGTCTTGATAGTTATTCGAATTTAAATTTCCGTTTATCCGTTTTAAGATACCAACACCAAATCTGGAGAAAGATCCCCATACATGAACTTTGGCACCGTGTTGGAGGACCTTCTTAGTACAAATGTGACTAAG
>MQRK01226152.1:13780-30130 GCA_001938485.1 Girardia tigrina
TGGTCTTGATATTTCAATTTTAAATTTACTAAAATTATTTAAATTAAAGCATTTAAACAAATTAAAAAAATTAATAAATAGCATAAATCAAAATTTCAATGGGTGCGAACAGACTTTTGGAACGCACTGTACATATTATGCATTATATTGTTATTTAAGGAGGATATTATATTAACACGAAGAAATAATAACAACAGTTCAGTTAAGCTAATTAAGTTGAAATTCAAGCGACACCAATGCAAAGTCTGGTCATTTGAAGTTAAAAATTATCGGCGTCCGATTGTAACGTTATCAACTGATTAAAAGTTACTATCACACAAAAAGTGAGTTCGAACAGATAAAAAACTGACGGAACAAGGATTGGAATATTAACAGGGTGGTGTATCAGTTTATATTGAACACCTTCGATTTTTTGTTTTGTTAAAGCTGTATTAGGCGAAGAAATATTATTAGATAAGGACTGAGTGCGAAAAATATTACTAACTTTAAAATCCTCTATCTTCAAAACCATATTTTTGATTGAAAAAATACCGACTGTTTTGAAAAATGTGTTTAATTCAAAATAATTTTAGTAAGCTAAGAAAGATTATTTATTTTCCAGAATACCTGCCAATAGACTTGCAATTGTAGTTTCTGTCACGTTTTTGGCTACATTATTCCATTTTTTCCGAAAATCTGCAATTGTCTGTGCCCTCTTCTTTGTCGTCTTCAAATGCCTTTTTACCATGGCCTAATATCTTTCGATTGGGCGAAGCTCTGGACAATTTGGTAGGTTTGCCTCTCTTTGCACCAAATCGACATTATTGTCTTCGTACAATTTCTTGGCTGCCTTACCATAGTGGCACGATGCCAAATCCGGCCAAAAGAAAGTAAGACCTCCGTGCTGACTTATGAATGGTAACAAACGCTTTTGCAAGCACTCCTTCACATAGACTTCTGTGTTTATTGTGCCAGATGTGACAAATCATTTACTCTTTTTCCCGCATCCACATATAGTCTACCAAACTAGAAATTTTTTGGTAATCTTAGATTTTTCTTGCTTCTAAATTTTTCTTCAACTCCTCTTCTCTTACTTGCAGAGTAAAATTCTTGTCTCATCATCCATAATGCAACATTTTTCTTCGCAACAAAACCAGATTTCAACTTTCTAACTAGCTGTTGCGTCTTTACGTTCTTGTCAGCGTTCAGGTCTGGTACTGATAAAAACTTTATACGTTTTTAAACCCTCAGAATGTTTAATTTTTCGAACTGTTTCTCGCTAAAATTTGCCTTTAACGCAAATATTCTTCCCGAACAAATTTTTCTAAAAAATTTCAAGTTCTCATTGAAATAATAACGTTAGAAACTGTTTACTGACAAACCTTTGCTTTTCTGGCAATTGTTTCCTGACTTGATTGTGGATTTTCTTGAAATAAATGAATAATTAATTCGCGACTTCATGTTTCTGGCGACATATTCATGAAAAATAAAATTTAAAAATGAATGCCAAAATGAATTTTATTTTGATTTATTCAAACAACAGCCTATTTGATTAGTTTTTTTTGTAATTTGTGATTTTATGTTGGAGTTATAGAGATTGAAAGTTAGTAATATTTTTCGCATTCAGTCCTTAATAATAGAAAAATGTTTGGAAAATTTTAATTAAAGATTTTAAGATATTAAACGACTCTACTTTGATTAATTTTGAATGTTTATTAACGGATTGGAATATCTGATGAATAATGATTCCAAAAACTGACGCTCATAGAGTGAATCAAACCTTTCTGCTAAACAGAAAACTCACCAAAAATATCCAAAAATATTAAGTTAGCGTTCACAATACTCAATAATTTACATATAAAATAAAAGAGGCGATTATAAATTATATTTTTAAAAAATAACGGAAAATAGTAACTTGAACGGTACTAAAATTGGTATTGATGATATTAAGCTTCTTTATTAATTATTTAAATCCAAGAAATTTTCCACTTGATTTAATTCATTAACAAATTTGTCGCGATTGTCTCGAGACCGTAGCAATTAATGGTTGTGGCAACAAATTATACTGTAGTATCTATGGAGAAAGAAATACCACATTTTATGGTCGTACTTGAACATTTTTACTAATTTCAACTCACATGTACGAAATCAAGTACGAAGCCTTACCTGTTCCTTTACCGGATGTGTAGTACTTGATATGATTTTTTAATACTTAAGAATTACGTTGATTTTTCATCGACGACACCAATCAATTTTATTAATGGAATGAAATCCATTTTAAGTTTTACGTCTTTCAATATTTACATTCTTCGAAAACCCCATTCCCTGTTTGTTTCTTATTAAAAAAAATCGTTCCTCCCTCCAAAACACCCTCTACCGTTCTTTAACATTCTCCAAATTGGTCATTTTTTATTTTCATTTTTTTGTAATACGTATTTAAACATATTTCACCCTTAATTTGACATAGTCCCAATAGTTCCTTGCAAGAGACTTGAAATTTCGCATTCGTGCTCATGTTGCCTCATAAATTTTATTGAAAAAACATTCCTATTTAAAAGTGCAAGTATTAATTTTTTTACACGTGAAAAAATATTCATACATCATTTATTAAGTGATTAATTAATTTCTTTTTTTACAAAGTTTTTTTCAAAAAATTTTTACTCAAAATTTACAGATAAATAAATTTTGAACGTTTTTGTAAAATAGAAAGTGATCAATTAAGAGCAATAAGAACAGAGCACATAGGCAATGAACATATAAAATGCCAGGCGAGATCGCTCTATAGTTTGCAAAAAGTTTTTATTTATCTGTAATTTTTATCAATTGACTAAACATGATGTTTAACAGAATTTTTAACTCACATTTACTTAGAACATATGAAAAGGTAAAAGAAGACACCAAATAATGAACGATAGTGCTTGTGAGGATCTGGAGCACTATTAAAATTTTTGAATATTTAAAATAAGCCAATTTCTAAAATCAAAAGTTCTGGAAAAGAATTATAATTAAAAATAATATTAATTAATTTTAAAAAATAATTCTCAAAAAATAAATTAATGAAATTTTGATTGCTAAAAATGTAATTTTAAAAACAGATATTTTTTTAATTATTAAAGTTATTTGGAAATTCTGCAAATTAAAAATGTGATATATAATTAATTTTAAACAGTTTTTATAAGAATGAAGGAACCATTAAAAATTTTAAATTTAATATAAATTGTTGTAGTAAATAAATTTAAATATAGTAAATTAATTTTTTGTATTTAAATTATATAGATGTTAAAAATGGTTTTTAAATTAAATATTTAAATGAAATAAAACGTTAAAATAATTTTAATGTATTATAAATCTTTTTTTAATTTAGTTAAAATAAGTTTTTACAGTGGAATAAAATAAATAAAGTTGAATAATTTTAGATAAAACATTGTAAAATAAATATTAGTGATTAAATTATGTAGACTTTAGGATTTATTTTAAATTAAATTTTATAAAATATTGAAATGTAAATCTGTAAAATTAATGTAATAAAAAAATATTAAATTCAATTTGTAAAAAAAACGTTTTTTAAAATAACTTATCAGTATTTATGATTCAGTATTTTGATGTATAATTAATCTGGTTGAAAAGAAAACAAAAGAAAAGTTCCTCAACAAAATTGTTTGAGTAAATGTTATTTGTGATAGAAATAAAGTTTTGCGTTTTAATGAATTCAATTCTTGATGAAGAATCAAACAGTGCTCATAGACATTTTAAAGGAATCTAAATTATTTCGAAATGGGTATCTGATTCGTGGATTTCTAATGGATATAGATGGATTAAACAAATTTTCTATTATTTGATTTTGGAAATATTGAAAAATTGCTTATTTAAAATGAATAATCTTTTCGTAAAAAGTTTTGAAACCAAACTACTTCCACCAAGTTCTTACATCTGAATTCAAACTATTTTTATGAACTCACTGTTTCCTAATAATGCTATATACAAAAAGTTCCTATATTCCGAAATAGTGTTTATATTTGAGATAAATCTTTCAGTAAACATTAAGTTTTTAAAATTTTCCTATATTCATTACGATGTAGTACATGGATACATCAGGCAGAAATCCTCTGAAGCTAAAGCATAGAGTCACACATAAATTTGCTATTGTTAAAATATAACTTTTTGGTAGTGTGGCAGTCTAATAAAAGTTTAGTGTTTTAACAATCGGACGTTATGTGGGAAATTGGAAAACCATAATTTGTATTGAAAACATGAGACTTATATTTTACTATAAGCTCTCGTGGCATTTAAAGAAAATAGGAATTATGATGACGGTAAATATTGTGCCAATGGATAAAGAGCGCAGCGAGTTTGTAAAATGGCTGCAGAATGCACAGTCTCGCCCCATGAGGATAAGAGCCTGCAGCTGCTGTTAACCCTGTCAGTTGAAGCGTCAACTATGTTTCCGACATTTTAAGATGCAACGCGGGTATATTTCGAAAAGATCGTCGCCTCCCTGGCAGAAACCTTTACCCCCAGCCGGAAGCTCTCTTTAGTGAGCTTTGCTTTCACAACAGCTGTCGCTCACTAAAAGTGAAGACCTTTTTATGATCATTTTGAAGCACTCTGTGGCTATAATTTGTAATAAAAAGGCAATGGGGAAGCTCTTGTGGTCCAAGTCATCATCAATGGGCTGCCCGAGGCGGCAAAACGAATTTTAGAGACCGGAGAACGTAGAAAAGCGGATTTGGACTGGTTTGTTCAAATAGCTGGATGTATGTCCAAAAGTTGCGTAGATCCCAAGGGAGAGTTCAAAGACCACAACGATGGCAGTCTGGTAAAGCACAAATCTTTAACCCTCTTCAATGGGCCAAAGGGGGTTATTCTGTGTACGAAAACAAAATCGAGAAACGTTCAACACACAGCCACAGTCTGAGAACTACTGCAGAATCGATAATGTGTAATGTGCGGTGCATAGGGCTATTCTGCAAAAGGGTACTCAGAGCGTGCAGCCCAGCCGATAATAAACGATTAACGGTCGTCTTGATGGTGTTTGTTCTGCCGGCAAAGTTTGACCAAGTGGAGGAATCGGTTAGAATTATTAACGGATAAGTGGTAGGAGTGTAGTTTAAGTCAACACTGTCGATTGATAGGGGAGTAATGCAGATCTTGTTCTGCTTTCTTGAAGTATCGCCGGTCATCAAGGTGATGCCCAATATGCTCCTCTGAATGGACACAAACAGACAGCTCAAGGTAGTCTGGGTGTTTGACGACGGTTGTGCTTCGAAGTTCGGGTGAATAAAGCATCAAAAGGCGATGGGCGTCGTGGAGAAACTGTCATGCAAGTGAATTGAATTCGATAGCCGCTCATGGACAGCGACATAAAAGTGGAAGCACGGCGAGGCACCACTGGAGATACTCCACGGGGCAACCGTATACTCATTAGTCAAACAGTACGAAGACGAAGTGAGCCGAAAATTAATGAAATGGAAGAGAAATGAGTTGCTCATTACTTTTGATAGCGAAGACAAGGTAGTAATGCAAGCAGCTCAGAGGAAAGTGAGACTGGAACCAGACTATCAGGCCCTAAACGAGTTCGTGTAACGTCAAACTGGAGAGAGTTTTGATTGCTTATAAAAGCTGCACAAGTTGCGAAGAATAGGCAATTCCCTTGAATTATTAGACCTGAGGTGCGCAAATCTTAGAATTAAGTGGGAATGTAGTCTGTTGCTTTACCAAGTAATTCAGCACAACGGACGGAGATACTGCATGACGCATCTGGAATTCAAGTTGAATGTGGGGTAAAAGATCATGAAACTTATCATAGACCACGTTCTCAGGATGGATTCACAGGTGGCAAGGGCGGACTATGACGATGCTATTGTAAACAGTAGCAAAGTATCGGTGGAATGCTTTGCGGTCTTGTGCAAAAGTTTTGAGCTCTAAACAAAATAGCCTGTGGTGATAAATGGGGGAGATTACTTGGACTCCTTGTGTGCGAGAAGGATGGTATACACACTGGCGTCTTGACAGTAAGACAACTGAATTGCCGCTTCGTCTGGTGGCAAAAAAACTTAATAACATGCAAATGACTAGTTAAATCCCGTGATATGAGCGAATTGCTGATTAAAAGGCATATCAGTACCATCGACCAAATCACCGAGGTAGAAGTTTTGCAAGCAAAAAATAAAACTAGTCAATTCGGTAGAGAACAAGGCAGATAACCTCAACTGAATGTCCAGTGATTTGTTGGACGAGATGAAAAAACTTTGGAGATAGTGGTGATAGCAGTTGAAGGGGACGGGGAGGTGGCAAACATCGTAGAACTGATACATGGTATTCACTATTTCCGAGCAAAAAGAATGATGTTTCTAGTGAGAAGGTTATTGGGCCTAGGACGTATAACTAAGAAACACTATCAAATAGTGATGAAATCATACCCTCGCTGTGCGTCGATATTGAGAGAAGAGGAGGTGGGCGTCAAAAAACTTGGTAGTCGGTCTCATTGGACGTGACACACACAACGGAGAGAAAATATATCAGCCTGATAGTTTGCGGGCTCAGCCACTTTATAGTGGGAAGCTAAATCATTTTAGAAAGTGACATGGACCTATGCTTTAAATCTACAACATGACTTTGGATCCCGTTCACTTCAACCGTAGTTCCAGAATTAACCTGCGATACCATTCTCTTTGTCATGTAGTTGTAAACCGAGACCCCCAGATTTCACTGAGACTTGCTAACCAACTTAAAACTTGAGCTCATGATAATATTAACTTTCCGGCTTAACCATCTGGAATCTCCAATTTTACGGATAAGTTTCCCTATTGAGAGCTGATCCACAGTTTGTCCTGTTTTTTGATGTTGTGTTGTAGTATAACACAATATTCAACACATCACCTCTGGTCTTTGCCTCTATTTTCTTTGTCGTCCGATGATTCCTCTCAACGATACTGTTCCCGGATGGTTTGTAAGCACAGCGGTATCTAACTAGGACGTTCCGCGTACTGCACATGTGTTGCAGTTTATATGATTGAAAACACTGAAACACAAAAGTTCATTCGGAGGACCCCTCTCTCTGGTTTTTTTGACCAATGTTTACGTTACCCAGACAACACTCTCGTTGTTCCTCCCTTTCCAAATTGTAAAAGAAATTTGTATCACAATCGATGTATGTGAAATAAGTCACCCCCCATAATGAGTTATATCACATAAAAGTTGATCCAAATTGTTTGACACTCCAGATTCGCCTTTGCTCCCTTGAACCGCATTCGGATCTATCGACAAGAAAAGACCTCTCTACCATCCATTTGTCTGCAGTTCTGCAAATCATTCAAACTGAAAAAAACCGTTCTATCAAAGCCACAATGGTGAATAACGTTAAATGCTTATACATCCTCGAAAGTTGATGATATTTATGCATTACATGATACCAAACATTTTTGGGACTCCTTCTACCATTTTGACGGAACTCTGGTTATACAATGGGTTGCCAAATTATTCTGGACACTAAATTTATTTAAATTTTAATTTTGAATTATTTTCTTGAGTAAACAAAAAGTTTTAAGTCTTGTGCTTTTTTTTCATTTAACAAAGTGTTTGCTTAGAAATTCGAAAGCCAAATATCAAATAAAAAATATTACAAATAATGCATCAAAAGTGATCTGAAAACGATTGATACTATTTTATTAAAAAAACTAATATTTTTAATACCGCCCTTTTCTCGAATTACAGCTTCTATGCGTCGTGGCATACTTTCTATGCATACTTTAGTAGTATCTATTAGATTTAAGGTATTATGCCACACTTTGTTAATGGGTTGTATAAGCTTTGTATGGGGTTCATATCCGGTGAATTCCCGGTCTGGGTAAGAATTTAACATTCTTTTCATCTAGAAATGCAGTGACACTTCTGACTTTGGAAAAAGGGGCCGAAACAAGATAGAAATATAATCTTCCTCATTTTGGAACTATTCTTTCAACTGAAAAAAAGATGAGTTTCCAGCTATCCCTGGTAGTGGCCATTTCTCATTGTCCTTTCCACAATGTACAGATGTCCCAATCCTCTGGATGAGATCACACATAACACCATGACACTTATATTATGTTTGACCTTTTCTATAAGGCATTCCTTGAGGAGTTTCCCTCCTGGTCTCCGTCGAACGAATCAGCATTTGTCCACCAAAATTTGAAAAGTGGACCCCTCGGAGAAGCAGACCTGTAAAATGATACCATAAACATAAAATATCATACCTCAATAAAAAATTGTTACTTACACGACTCTAGCCCTCATTAATCATATGCTTGTGATGCTTAGTCAGATTTATTTTCGGCACATTTCCCAAATGAAATTGTTACATCCATAACACAACGGCCAACAACAAAATAACCCTAAATTCTTGTAACCGTCCTTCTTGAATCCATCTTTCAAACAACATCATGTAACACATTACTAACATCGTGTGTTTCCAATCTCAGGTAGTCTCTGCTAAGCTCGAAACAACACTTCTCTATTTTCCTTGATCTAAAATCCCCTCAATTTCCCGATTCGTCAATACAAATGATAAAATCACACTCTGGCAACGTATCAACAAGTAAACAACTCAAAGTTATTGAAACCCCTAATTTCTACGCTTACTGTGCACGCTTGCTTATATTCGAATCAGTTTCCACTTCAGTATATAACCTGCTTTCACTTTGTTCAACAAACAAGATCCGGCATCGCCATGAGCTATGATTGATCAGCTACTACACGAATCAACTAATTTTCTCGCAACTTAATCATTTACCTCGACAGTTAACTGCGGACTCCATAACTGTTTTCCGTCATTTGTTTTTTTTGTAGTCTCATGCGTCTTTGGGATCATTGACCAGACTTAAGCTTCACGTCTCCAAAAAAACAAAACAGGCTCATTTTGGTTCTCCACAGAATCATGCTAGGTGCTCTGTATTATTGCACCTTATTAACAACATCAATATGATTTTTCCAACATTTATTAACACCACAATCAGAATTGTTATTACAACAATTATTCAAAAGACTTTCGCTATTTGACGTTTTCTTGATTAATATATTTCTGAATTCATACTAATTTTTCAATAAATGAAAAAGTTTTATTACTAATTATTAATTATAAAGATTCTAATTGGTTAAAGATGAATCTAAATATTTTATAAAAAGTACCAATTAAATTAATGTATTTTATTATAAATTACATTAAAAATTGAATATTACATTCTAAAATTATTTTAAATCTTTTTTACTCTAAAATTAAATTAAATTATTTTTAATTAGTAGGAATTAAAGAAAATACCAATCATCCATACGTGTAGGAGAGACACAATCCGAATCAACATACATCATGCACAATATCAACCAACAATTCAAAATATTCCTCACACACCTAAACTGAATTCTCTGTGCTTGGGAAAACTCGGGGCTTCTCTCACTAGCTGCCGCACTATCAGGATTCGACCAGTGAGAAAGGGCGTGAGGCCGGTTTGACCTAAATGGATCCGTTTTATGTGCCACTCCTACCAAGCAGGTGTTCATTTTTATTATTGACCGCAAAATAATGATTACCTCTGATAGCTGTTACTGGTCAATTGCGCAAGCCGATATTATTTTTGGTTTCATGAAATCTGGCAATCCCTGTATAACAGGGCTTTCAACCCACTCTTCTTTTGCATTATTATCAGTTAAACTGACTTATATCTTGACATCGGTGAAGTCTTCGTCCACTCATCCATCCATCGAGTGTTTAAATTTTTAATAGTCCCGCTTTTCTGCATCTGACAATACATCGTACACAATGAACGTTCCTTTTGTTAGAAACAATGACATCACGGCTTTAAAATCAGTCAACTTCTGGAGTTGCGCAGCCAACTCCAGTTTTGATATGCACATCATGAGACTATCCACGATCACTCTGCACCGGCTGCCTGGACCTCACAGACAATTGTAATATACCAACTCTCATCGTCCGACGTGCACTCATCACCACGCACCATGCGACCCCGTATCTCTCCCACCGACACAAAACCCGAGCGCTCCCATCACACCCAAGGTCTAGTCGGCTCAACAATAGCTTTTTAGCGCTTACATGTACGTCCTCAGCCAGCAGCACCAGATTCTGCAGTGCCTCCAGTTTACCGCCCTACATAACGGCTTCCAGTCGCCAGCCGCCTTGCACTGCTCTCATATCCGAGTCTGCAAACTCTCAATTTTTCTCTTCTCCCGCCTTCCACATTTCTTTGCAGGGCAAAGCTCCGGTTCCACCCAACGATCAAGTAGTGGCTCGTTCGGCGGGCATATGATCGTCAGATTTAACGCCGTCCACGAATCGAGCACTTTGTCGTTATTACAATATTGATAAAATTTCTTACAAAAAAAGTTTAAATAAAATTTAATGTTTAAAATAATATTTAGGATGACATTAAACTAACTTTATATAAGTCATAAAATAATGTCACATATCTGAAATTGGGGGGCTAAAATGTCTTTTGGGATTATGACAATATCTGTTGTTTGCTGGTTATAGATTTCCGATTGAAAGTTACAAATTATTGATTTCTTTTCTTCTTTGAGATTTATATTCAGTCATGAATGAAAGCTCCAATATTTGTGTCCTGTTACGTTTTTCTGGAAATTTGGCTTAGTGTACATGCTTCAAAATTAAAATTTTGTGAAGTTGAAGGGGAAAGAGTGACTGGTATTCGTACAACTTTGCCATGGTCCAAATGGTTTCCTAATGAAAATATAGCTTTTAAGATTATCCTCATTGTGACAGACCCTTGATGTTTGAGTTGGAAGCCATCAGCCAAAAGAATCCAAACTCCAGCTCATGAAGATTTATAGGGGATTCAGAGATACAAGAAGAGTATTTCGTCATTTGCATACGCTTGATCAAGGCAATACGAAGTATAAGTTGCATCTCGTATACCGGCCAGTGTTTAAAAAAAACAATTTTTAAAGAATTATCTCAAATGAGGAAAATTTGATATATTTTCGTAATTCAGACATGACAAACCAGAGATGTTCGGTGTTTGGCAATAGAAAATTAATTATTTCTATAGATAATTGAAATATTTTTTTCAATATACGTTTTATTGAGCTCTGATGAAAAATATTTTAAATGGGTCTTTAAAAGATGGACCTTATTTGTTTTTATATTAAAGAACACTCTTTTAATAGAATCCGTTATTACTAATAACAGATTAGTTATCAATTTTGATAAGACAGAACCTCGACTCCACCCATTTCTTGGAACTTGTCCTTGGTCTTCTTGGCTGTGCGAGGCTTAGCATTGTCTTCTTGCATCAAGGAGCGCTTTCGGCTTGCAAGAGCCGGATACTTAGACATCAACTTGTTAAAAACATGTTTCAGTTGTTGGCAATACAATATCGGAGGTGATGACGCGACCATTCAAAATGCTAGAGGTCGTAGCATCTCTTAGGAGTCGAAATCTGAAAACCAAATCGTTTATATAAAGATAATGTGGTTTTAATTTTCGTGTTATTAGTTTGACATGAAAATTTTTGATAAAGATATTCAATAGCCATGCGATATGACCCAGCTTATCAGAGAATGAACCAAATAGACAATGAATTACAAATTCAAAAAGCCAAGTTATAGAAGTAATAAAAATTGGCAAACATCCAAATAAGGAATAAATGTAAATTTTCTCAGAATCAAACAATTTATTCGTATTTGTCAAAAGCATAAAAATTCTCTCCGTTCTAAAATCTTTCCATCACATATCAGTAATATTGTGAATTTCGGAACTCACTGAAACCAGCGGACCCATTAGAGATGTTTAGAACATTGAGACAATTTTGAATTTTTCATTTGAATTTTTATTATTATCATTTAGAGTCCTCACAACTCTCGGAAATTGTTTTCATCGTTTGACATCGTTCTAAATGGTTTTTTCCTTCTATTTTTAATCATGATTATTCAAAAAAAATTCTAAATCATTTGAAAATATTTAATTTCTAAAAATATTAATTAAAATTAATAATTTTAACCATTTCTTAATAAAAACTCAAAATAATAAAAATTTTATAAAATTGTTAAAAATGAATTTAATTTAAATTTTATTAGTTTTATTTATAACTAATTAAATGCTTTTCGTTTTTTAAAAAAATATTAAACTTAATTTTAATTGTTAATTTTAAAAATTTAAATTTATCAACTTATTATTTTAATTATGTTTGAATAGTCAGTCACTGTATATACAAAAATATCAATATCGATCTGGGTGGCAGAATCACCATTCTAAGTTCAGCATACTCAAATGAACATACAGAATCAATACATTCACATATTCATATTATTTAAAATATTCCTCACAACAGATATTCATTAATTTTTTACCCTTTACTCTTTTTAACATTGATAAATCTATTTAAAAACTTTATTCTTTTAGTAAAATATTATTTTGAAATTCTGGATATTATTTAAATATTATTTATATTTAATTATGAATCACATAGTCATTAATACAACGTACTAATAATAAATTATATAATAAATAAATAATAATAAATTATTAGTGATTTTTATGTTTATTAAATGAATAAATAAATAATAAATAATGCTTGAACGACGACAACGCTAAAAGGCAAACAAAAACGTTACAAAGACAAAAAACCCAAACTGACTAAATCGTAAATGTTGACATTGTTATTAATTCGAGGAATTAAAAAGTAAACTCTCTAACCGTTGAATGTGACATTTATTTTAATTAAATTTCAATTTAATTAATTGTGTATCAATTAACTCTGATATAAATAATATAAATCAACGATTTAAGATAATCGGTCGGTCTGACTGTAAATACAAATGCGCGCGCCTGAACGGCCGATCAGATTAATTCCCCGCGTTATACGGAATAATTGGGGAATATTATCGGGGCAGTACACCATTAATATCCTATCAATCAAAATCGTTATTGCATCTAAGATTAAGAAAAATCAACTCAACCCCAAAACATAAACGCTTGTGGAATTTTTCGATTAAAAATTTTTTTTTCAATGCTTTTATTTGTAACTCTCAAGCGTATAGGTTTAGAGCAAGCATCAAAAATTACCCCTCAACTCCCAGTACCATCCCCGGTTTCAGGGTTTCACTTGACAATTCATTATCTCTACTTGCCAGATAGTTTTCTTACTTGTCTCAGGCGACTTTTCTCCACGACAAGATGATTCCCCATAGATCTGGCGACCAATGAGCGCCGAGCGCTCCTCACACCGGCTGTGATATCGACACGCTGAAACTCTGTGATACGCTTGATTAGTCTACACAAATAAGATTATAACTGGCTCACGTCAACTGTGAATGGGTGAAAATCTTGCAACACCGATAACACAAAACCACTCGCCGCTATCGCTCAAGCCACATTATTATTGCTATTAACAACCCCCAAAGTAGATAAGGTTAGTTTTGTTTTTTTTTTAATGTAAAGATAATGCTATCTCTGAATCGTACTATATCAGATATTGTCTGATTGTAGATTATCTCAAAGAAAAATTTATCAAATAAATTATCTTATATCCTCACAGAATATTGATAAAGTGTCTCCCTACAGTTCAGAATGGATTTCTCTTCGACCTTTAGTTCTTTACCTTCCAAGTTGGATTTGAACAGTCGGATTTTATGCGTCAATGCCGAATTATCAGCGATTACCGAATCCAGTAAATCCAATTAAATTATTTCTCAATGTCTTTTTGTTTCTTTTGTTTTTTTTTTCAGCAACTGATCACATCGCTACAAATCGCGGAAGAGTTAATCCGTTGCAAGCCATTTCACCGTGGACGTTTTCGTCTTTCAATCAACATTCTGTTCAACCGAATTGGTTGAATAGTATGGCTTCGGTGTCCGGGGTCGAGCACGAGAAAATAAACACTTCGGAACCGTTTAAAATCGAATATTCTCCATATCTTAATTCCCACAATTCCACAAAATATCTCTCCTCAAAATCCTTTCTTCTAGGTCAAAAACCGATTTCTCCTTCCTATGAATCTTGTATTACAAATCAGTCATCTCTGGGGTTGCTTTTTATATCAAACATTTTTTTTAATACATAAAATACGTTTTTCTGTCATAGATTTGCGTTTGATTATTCTTCACTGGAAATGCAACCCGGTGCTTTACGAAATCAAATTTTCCCAACGAATCCGTATTACGGATATTTTTGTGCCATGTCGGATTACTCCAAACATTCGTTCACGAATACCGGTCAGGGAAACATGTTGAACTTTCAAAATTTTAACAAAGTTATGAGATCGAAATCGAAAAATAGTCCGAGTAATTTTGATGACTTAATTGAAAAAATAATAATAATGATTATTTATTAAGATTTGGATATGTCAACTGAAGGAAGAGAATGTGTCAATTGTGGAGCGACTCAAACCCCTTTATGGCGAAGGGATGGTACGGGTCATTACCTCTGTAATGCTTGTGGACTCTATCACAAAATGAACGGAACAAATAGGCCACTTATTAAACCGAAAAGAAGACTGGTTAGTAATTTTATTTTTATTATCATCACAATAACCCTAATCCCAGTTGTTATGCTATATTAATTTTCTATATGAGTAATAACTGGGCGTGAGTTTTCTTCTTCAATTGTTCAGTTTTTACACTTAATTTGATCTTCATGTCCTATTTATTGAGTCCCAAAGTAATGAAACTAAATCGACCATAACGAATCTCTTTAATAGTTTTAATTAATTAATTTATTTCTATTCCAAAATAATGGGACTAGAATCTGTAAAGCCAAAAATAAAACTTCAATCTACTTTCAAATTTATAATAAAGATATAAATAAATAATATTTCGAAATATTTTAAAACATTTTAATTTAGTCATCTGCAAGGAAAGTTGGTACAACTTGTATCAATTGTGGAACGAATCACACTACTCTGTGGCGGAGGAACCAGCAAGGGGATTCCGTCTGTAACGCTTGTGGGTTATATTATAAACTACATCATGTAAGAGGTGGTCTCATTAAAATTATATTTTCACAATTCATTCTAGATAAGCAGACCAATCTCAATGAAAAAAGATCTCATTCAAACTAGAAATAGAAAAATCACAAAATCAAAGAAAAAAAAAGAATTCGATCCGATATCTGATTTTATCAAATCGGACTCAGCAATGATGAACCTTCTTCAAGAAGCGAACACTCTTCAACCGATCTCTTCTCTAACCAACAGGTTAGTGTCCGGCAACCAGAATTATCAAATTCATCCAACCATTACATCGAATCAAGACTCTCAACAGAATAGCAATTTAGATTTTGGGAAATTCTTTTCACTTTCAGATAATTTTAATTTCGAAAATCGACAAAACTCCTCACCAGACTTTCATAGGCATTCCCACTATCAAATGAGAACGCCTCGAATCGCCACTGAAACATCATTAGTCAATCCAATAGATTATACTTTCAGCAATACCAATCAACAAGTGTATTGAAATATCACCCTCAGTTGGACAGGTATCGTCCTCGTTTGTACCGGTATCGTCCTTTGTAAATAGACTGTTTAATTAATCCTGAATATTCGATGTATTGTGACAAAAAGTTATTATTTCAATAAATCTTTTACTATTTTACGTCTCGAATTTCCGAAAGAATATTTGCAAGTATTGAAATATAAATTAAATTATCAAAATTAGGACTTAAAAATTATATATTTCAATTATTTATTTATCTAATTTTTTATTTATTTTATTTAATTAAAAATATTTAAAAAAAACAATTATTAGGAAAAATAAGTTTTGGTTTCATTGTTTTCTTAATTAATTTAATTTATCTCTAACATATATTTTCATATCTAATTTCAAATATTTTATTTATATTTAATATTTTTTAATAATGATAATAATGGTAACTATTAATGAAATATATTTCAAATTGACATTATATTACTTTTTTTATTTTTCATATTAATCAATAGTTTAGAGCAGTGTCGGGCAACCTTTTTCGCATCGCGGCACCCTAAGCCAATTTTTTTTCTTGAGGCACCCCTATATAAAAGATTAACAGTTGAAAATCTTGGAAGAAATTTGGGATCGTGGTAGCTTTTAACCAACGGGGAAAAAACCACCATGAAAATAATTAAAAAATAATTAATTAAAAACCTATGTCATTTCATTGTTACTTTTGTTACCTTTTGGTATATTTCCATATTTTAGATTGCTTTAAAAAATTAGTAAAGATAAAAAAATTCCCAAATAGTTTTAGAAAACAGCTGTTACAATGAAAATTACTATTACAAATTTTTATTAACAAGTAATGAATCAAATACAATTAAATTTTATTTTTGATCAATGCGAAATTTGAGATTGCTTTTCCGCGCAAATATGGTTGATGCGAGGCTCAATTTTCGA